>CAUYPK010158950.1:0-46684 GCA_963574355.1 Loris lydekkerianus | reverse complement strand
TGGGCCAGCTAAAATTAACCATGACAACTACAACAACAAAAATAGCCGGGCGTTGTGGCGGGCGCCTGTAGTCCCAGCTACTTGGGAGGCTGAGGCAAGAGAATCGCTTAAGCCCAAGAGTTTGAGGTTGCTGTGAGCTGTGACTTCACAGCACTCTGCCAAGGGCAACAAAATGAGACTCTGTCTCAAAAAAAAAAAAAAAAAAGAAAAACCCAAAACCTTTTCCCGTGACAATATTGACTACGAAAGAACAATTACACATCTAAGGAAACCCTGAATTTGGTGCAGCCCTGAACAGCCAGGGCAGGGTGGAGGTGGGGTGCAGGGAGACAGGGACTTGCATTTTTCCCTGTTTATAGCTTTCTGTTGAATTTGATTTTAATGTATTTTTGAAATTTATTTATTTATTTATTTATTGAGACAGAGTCTCAAGCTGTCACCCTAGGTAGAGTGCCATGGTGTCACAGCTCACAGCAACCTCAAACTCTTGGGCTTAAGCGATCCTCTTCCCTCAGCCTCCTAAGTAGCTGGGACTACAGGAACCCGCCATAATGCCCAGTTATTTTATGGTTATAGTTGTAATTGTTGTTAGGCAGGCCCAGGCTGGATTCGAACCCACCAGCTCCAGTGTATGTGGCTGGCGCCTTAGCTGCTTGAGCTACAGGCATCGAGCCTTCAATGTATTTTTTAAATTATCCAGTAAAGCATACATATATTTTGGTTCTAAAATATTCTCTTTTTTGAGACAGAGTCTCACTTTGTCAACCCTTGGTAGAGTGCTGTGATGTCCTAGCTCACAGCAACTGCAACCTCTTAGGCTTAAGAGATTCTCTTGCCTCAGCCTCCCTTGCCTCACTTTCCCTGTAGGTGGGGACTACAGACACGTGCCACAACGCCTGGCTATTTTTAGAGACGAGGTCTAGCTCTGGCTCAGGCTGGTCTTGAACCTGTAAACTCAAGCAATCCACCCGCCTCGGCCTCCCAGAGTGCTGGGATCACAGTCTTGAGCCACTGTGCCTGGCCCAGGTTATAAAATATTCTTAAAATACATATAAATGTACAGAAATAGAGGACATAAATGTCCATCTCCCTAGGTTCTCCCTAGAAGAAGATGAATAAATATCCTTGGTGTCCCTCTTCCTTTTCCTCCCTCCTCTCCTTCTTTTCTTTTCTTTTTTTTTTTTTTTTGAGACAGAGCCTCAAGCTGTCACCCTGTGTAGAGTGCTGTGATATCACAGCTCACAGCAACCTCCAACTCCTGGGCTCAGGCAATTCTCCTGCTTCCGCCTCCCAAGTAGCTGGAACTACATCCGCCCACCACAACGCCCGGCTATTTTTTGGTTGCAGCCGTCATTGTTCTTTGGCGGGCCCAGGCTGGATTCGAACCCGTCAGCTCAGGTGTATGTGGCTGGCGCCTTAGCCGCTTGAGCCACAGGCATCCAGCCCCTTCTTTCCTTGAGACAGGCTCTCACTCTGTTGCCCAGGCTAGAATTCAGTGACGCCATCATAGCTCTTGGCAATTACAGAATAGCTAAACCAAGCTATTTATCCATTCCTCACACACTTAACATTACTTGACAGTGAGGACATTTGAGACCTAGTCTCACATCAGTTAAGCGTACAATACGTTGTTCTTTTTTTTTTTTTTTGAGACAGTGTCTCACTTTGCCGCCCTTTGTAGAGTGCTGTAACATCATAGCTCACAGCAACCTCAAACTCTTGGGCTTAAGCGATTCACTTGTCTCAGCCTCCCAAGTAGATGGACCACAGACGCCTGCCACAACACCTGGCTATTTTTTTTTTTTTTTTTTTTTTTGGTTGTAGTTGTCATTGTTCTTTGTCAGGCCTGGGCTGGATTCCAACCCACCAGCTCCAGTGTATGTGGCTGGCGCCCTAGTCACTGAGCTACAGAGGCCGAGCCACAATTTTTTATTATTAACTGTAGTCACTATACCTTACAACAGGTCTCTAGAACTTACTTGTCTGAAACTCAGCGCCATTTCACCTATATCTCCCCATCCTCCCAGCTCTATCTCAATTTTTAACATCTGCAGAATAGTCCAACTCATATAATCACGAAATACAAAATCATGATTTGCTCCTGGGGTAGAAGACTAAGTCTAAGACTTCTACCCTAGGAGCAAAGGCTTCATTGTTTTAGTAACTGAGAAAACATTCCAGAAAAATCTAAAGTTTCCACCTTATTGTGTGGCAACAAATCTATAAGGCTCTTTCTGTGTTATTTCAAAGTCATTTAACATAAGCGTGTGTCCTTTTGATAATAATACCAATGATCTGCTATTGGTATAGGATAATTAGAAAACTTAATGAAATAGAGTTAAACCATTCAGTATTCCAACCACACATGTTTGGGTATTTGGTAAATGGTAAAAAGGTATAGTATTTGAATATGATCTACATAGACATATCTTCCTGTAAATCCTCACTCATGAAGTTTTTTTTGTTTTTGTTTCTGTTTTTTTGAGACAGAGTCTCAAGTTGTTACCCTGCACAGAGTGCCATGGCGACCTAGCTCACAGCAACCTCAAACTCTTGGTCTCAAGTGATCCTCTTTCCTTAGCTTTTCTATTTTTAGTAGAGATGGGGTCTCGCTTTTGTTCAGGCTAGTCTCCAACTCATAAGCTCAAGCTATCCACGGCCTCGGCCTCCCAGAGCACTAGGATAGGCATGAGCCACCAATCCCGGTCACTCACAAAGTTTTTAGAAACTTCAACTTAAAGTAAAATGACTATAAAATAAACCAATTTGTTTCTTCATCAATGTTGTAATGAAATAGTGTTAAATGAAAGAATGTTGAGAACCTGCCATATATTCTTTGGCTTTAATGCCTAATATAATGTAAATGTTATGTAAATAGTTAATATAATGAAATAATGACAAAAAAAGTATACATTCAGTACAGAAGGAGCCGTCTTTTTTGTTTGTTTGTTTTTGAGACAGAGTCTCTCTTTGTTGCCCTTGGTAGAATGCCGTGGCATCATAGCTCACAGCAATCTCAAACTCTTGGACTTAATCCATCATCCTGCCTCAGCCTCTGGAGTAGCTGGGACTACATGCACCTGCCACAATGCCCAGCTATTTTAGAGATGGGGTTTCATTCTTGCTCAGGCTGGTCTTGAACCTGTGAGTTTAGGCAATCCACCTGCCTCGGCTTCCCAGAGTGCTGGGATTATAGATGTGAGCCACCGTGCCCGGGGTTTTTTTTCCTAATAATTTTGATCTGAGGTTGACTGAACCCATGGATGTGGAACCCACAGATGTGGGACCCTGGAATGCAGGAGGCAAGATGTTTCAACATAGAAAAGAGCTAAAGGTGAAGTGAAAGTTCAGTTTAAATATACAGTACTAGGAATAAAAACAAGTTCAGTGATGGATGTGATTTTAATACCAAATATTGAAGGGAAATTTTGGCAAAATTTATTACAAATATGAAATATTTCAGACATGAATAAAAGAAAGGAAGAAAAGAATAACCACCCATGTCCTCCTCTCCATGTAGAGAAGGAAAACGTTATGGCAAATCACCTCCCAGGCAAACAGAATTTAAAGCCCTTCCTTTTTTTCTTTTCTTTCTTTCCTTTCTGTCCTCTTCTCTTTTCCCCTTCTCTTTCTTTCAACAGAGTCTACTCTGTTGCCAGGGGTAGAGTCCAGAGGCAGCCACCTAGTTCACAACAACCTCAAACTCTCAGGCTCAAGCGATCCTTCTGCCTCAGCCTCCCAAGTAGCTGGGACTACAGGCACATACTACCATGTCCAGCTATTTTTCTTTTCTTTTTTTTTTTTTTTTGTAGAGACGGCGTTTCACTCTTGCTCAGGCTGGTCCTCACCTCCTGGTCTCTAGCGATCCTCCTCTCTTGGCCTCCCAGAATGCTAGAGTGACAGGAGCGAGCCACCTGACCTAAAAGGAGTGTTTTCTTTCTTTTATTTCCCCTTTCGGGATCCATAACTCACAGATAGGTACAAAACTCAACATAAATTCTATTACACTGTATCTGTATCCTTCTGCAAATACAGTCTTCCCCTCAAGGATAGGCCTTAGAGGTCCTTCTATATTAGTACAGGAGAATAAAAAACTCCAACAGGGGCTGGTGAAGATTGTACAGCGGCCAACTGTACACTGCCCGTCCTTACCAAATTCTCTGCAGTGAACCCTATGGTGAATCCTGCTGGGAACCCTGACCCAGAGCTTTGGTTCCCACCAGGACCCGACCACCTGTTGGGTTCCACCTGTTCTCCATTTGACAGACATAGTAATGGAGGTGGACGACAACCTGCTGGTGTGTCTAGACATAGGGGCCCTGGAGAACCCACTGGAGGGGGACAAAAGCCCAGACGGGCCAGGATCCGGCGGCTCCCCAGGTGAGTGATTGGATCCCTGTGGGAAGAACAATAGACATTAGCAGCCCAGGAAAGAGCTGAAATTCAGACCTGCCTCGGAAAAGGTCCCTTCCCTTTCCTGCTGGGAACCGGCCCTTTTGTCTCATTGGCATCCTCCAAAACTCGAGAAGGTGGTTCTCCAAGAGTGGTTCCCCAACAGGCCGCTTGAGTACCTCCTGGAGAAACATTAGAAATGCAAATTGTGGGGTCCCACCCACAACTTCTGAATCTGAAGTGGTTACAACCTGCGGAGAATTTAAGAAGTGCAGTTTTCTCTTGCTCAGCGCTGTCTGAAGTGGCGCAGGCTCTTTTTTTTTTCTTTCTTTTTTTGAGATAGTTTCACTTTGTCGCCCTCAGTACAGTGCCATGGCATCATAGTTCACAGCAATCTCAAACTCTTGGGTTCAAGAGATCCTCTTGCCTCAGCCTCCCTGGTAGCTGGGACTATGGGCACCTGCCAAGATGCCCAGCTATTTTTAGAAGTGGGGTCTCTAGTTCAGGCTGGTCTCAAACTCCTGACCTCAAGCCATCCACCCACATCAGCCTCCCAGAGTGCTGGGATTACAAGGGTGAGCCACCACACCTGGCCTAGCACATCATGAGATGAACCAGCAGTAGATACTCAACAAATTGCCAATAATTCCATAAGCAAACCTCTTCTCAATGCCCACCATGTTCTGGGGTCTCTGCTTGGTGTCCCACCTCTGCGCACCTAGAGGTGGAGTCTGGTGGGGAAGTCTGTCCTGGAAGGACAGCAGCCGTCCAGGAGCCGCACCCTGACCTTGGGATTTTGACCCTAGTTGAGCACAGTGGAGGTCTAGGGGACATCAGGTGCGGTTGGTTTGAAAGTGGGGCTTGGGGAGTGCTGAGGCTTGTACTGAGGTAATTGCTGTGTCAATTATACTCTTGCTTGTGTTTGATCTTTTAATTTTTTTTAATTTTTAAAATTTGTTATTTTTGAGACAGAGTCTCACTCTATCACCCTGGATAGAGTTCTGTGGTGTCATTGCTCACAGCAACCTCAAACTCCTAGCCTCAAGCGATTCTCTTGCCTTAGCCTCCCAAGTAGCTGGTACTACAGAAGCCCGCCACCACGACCAGCTATTTTTAGAGACGGGGGTCTCGCTCTTGCTCAGGCTGGTCTCCAACTTGTGAGGTTAAGCCATCCGCCTGCCGGGCCTCTCAGAGTGCTAGGATTACAGACGTGAGCCACCCCGCCCAGCCTGAGCTTTTTTTAAAGAAAGTAATTGGTCTTTAATTATGAAAATGAGAGATACTCATAATTCAAATACAGGGTGTCTCAAAGATTGCCATAAATAGGAAAAATCATCAAACTCATACAGGGTGGCCATAAAATAAATGACATTTTAAATTACATAGGAACTTTATGGCCACCTTATATTATAGTTTATATTTTTAATATCTTTTATATTTATATATCACCCACAGTGAAATATTTTGTAAAATTTTGCACTGAATATTTTATAAATAAAGGTACATTTTGCTACAATTTCCCACTTTCCCTATGTTTGTATGTATGTATAGTGACCTTTGGGACACCCTGTAATTCAATGTGTAAGAGCACAAAAATTCTCTTGGTCATTTACCAGAAACTCTGGGACAGCACTGAATAGAAGTAGTAATGGTGGAAATTGACTAAGTGATTGACCAAAAAAAAAAAAAAGAAACAAAAAAAAAGTGAAAATAGACAAAAGGAGACGCTTGTGACTCAAAAGGGTAGGGCGCCGGTCTCATATGCCGGAGGTGGCGGGTTCAAACCCAGCCCCGGACAAAAACCACACACACAAAAAAATAGATAAATAAATAAACATAGTAAGGGGGCAATTTTTGTCTTATTCCTAGGCATTAAGGATATTTTCAGGCAGGCATGATGGCTCACGCCTATAATCCTAGCATTCTGGGAGGCTGAGGTGGGTGGATTGCTTGAGCTCAGCAGTTCAAGACCAGCCTGAGTAAGAGCGAGACCCCATCTCTACTAAAAGTAGAAAAAAAAACTAGCCAGGTATCATGGCAGGCACCTGTAGTCTCAATTACTTGGGAGTTTTAGCCAAGAGGATTGCTCAGGCCCAAGAGTATGAGGCTGCTGTGAGCTATGATGTCATAGCACTCTACCCAGAACAGCAGAGTGAGGACTCTGTTTCCATTTAAAAAATAATACTTTCAGCCAGGTATGGTTGCTGACACCTGTAATTCTACAGCAAGTTTGGAGTTGCAGTGAGCTATGATGACACCGTTGCACTCTACCTAGAGCCATGGAGCAAGACTCTGCTCCCCCCCAAATAAACAAATACACACACACACACACACACACACACACACACATATATGATGTATATATGTGTGTATATATATGAAAAAAATATATTTCTACATACATATATGTATATATACACATATATTTTTATATGAAAAAAATATATTTTTACATACATATAGTGTATATATGTATATAATGTGTGTATATAAATATATATATATATGCCCACACACATCTTTTTTTTCTTCGAGTTCGTGGTACGTAGATACTCTATCAGGGCCAATTGCTCTCCCAGAGGATGGTGTTGGTTGGTTTAAACTTGCATGTATAAGGACTTTTATCAAATGCCTTTTCTATATCCACTAATACAATCAAGAAACCTATATAATATTTGTTGAATGAATTGTGGTTTTGCCTTCAAAATAACCTATTGAATAAGGTATTGGTTTTCTCATCTGTGAAATGGCCAGATGAGGCTTGGACAGACCGTGTCCCTTTCTCAGCTGCACCCTGGTAGAGGTCGGTTTCAGACCAGAAGGTGGAACGGCTGGGCTCAGAGTGTGGGATCGTTCTAAGCCCCCATGAAGTCAATCAAAACCTGAACTTACACCAAGTATGTGCAGGTAGAAACAGGAGAAATGACAAGGGCTGAAGACATGTCAAGTCACTGGCTCCTTAGGGACAAAAGTCATTTCTGATTCTGTATCTCCAGCCTCACTTGGTGGATTCCAGAATTGGTGGTTGAGACATCTGGGTGTTACCACCTGTAATCCCAGCACTTCGGGAAGCTGAGGCTGAAGTATCTCTTGAGCCCAAGAGTTGGAGACCAGCCTGGAGCTCAATTAGGGCTACTACCTGGCCTGCAATGTATAAATTCTTATTTGGTGCTGGATGGGGGGTCAGAGGACAGCTGTAAGGTACATTCCTGCTCTCCTACCTAGATAGCATGCACAGAGCATTAGAATAGCTTTCTAAAGAAGGCCTCTTAGGCTTAGGGATAAGAGATAGTGTGAGTATATCTGCTTTGCAAAATAACTGCTAATGCAACACTTGCAAATTTACACAATCTCATGAAATTAAATCACAAAGTAAATAATGTAGTAATAGAAGCATCTTTCTTTTTAATAGTTTTGTTGTTTTGAGACATGATCTCACTATGTTGCCTAGGCTGGTCTCAAGCTCCAGGACTCAGGTGACCTTCCTCAGCCGCCTAAGCAGCTGGGAGGCACCACCACCCCTGTCTCCACCTTTATTTTCTATATTTTTGTGCTTTTGCACATTGCTTTATTTGGATCTTGACCCACCGTGTTTTATAATTGTAAACCAATTAGTTTGTTAAAAATAAGACAAAACACACAAGTGCACAAAAGCAGCCAGGATCCCTGACTCAGGGCCCGCTCCATCTCCCTCAGGGAGCTCTCCACAGGACTCTGGCTTCCCTGAATACAGAGGCCACCTCCTTCCTGTGCCCTATTTCAGTGTGTGCCGGGCCCTGTGTGGAAGGGAACTGAGCTTGTCATCTCCAGGTAGAGACCTTGGATCAAAGACTGCGCAAATCTGGTTCCCAGTTCAAGTCACTGGGTTTATTTCCAGAACTGGAACAGGGCTCTCTCCTGTTTAGGGCGATAAAAGTCACTGTTGGCTCCCCCTCCACTGAGCATTTCCTAGTGGCCATTGTGGAGCCCATCAAGGTGAGGAGGGGGTGCAGACCAGCATCTGTTCTCCCCAAATCTCACACATAAGAAAATTATGAAAGATTAACCAAAACACAGATTGGGACGTCTTTTTAAAATGCAATTTGGGGGAGACAAATGATTATTAAAGAGGGATTGTTTGAGGCTACCTCTTAGCACAAATTCTCTGGATTCTACCCTCAGCCGACAACACCGCATCTGTCAAAGGTCAGCACCAAGGCCTGTCCGTGACATCAGAGCAGTGTGACTAGTGAGTGAACTGACGTGAGCAAGAAGCACAGCGCTGGGCTGGAAGCTGAACGGACGGCCATTGTCAGTGAGTGGAGAAGCTGCAGGACTAAGGTAGATCTTGGTAAAGAAAACATCACGACAAAGTTTCACAAGGATGTGTCACACATCCACTAGGCTGGCTGAGATCCAAAAAAGGAAAAGTGTTGATAAGGGTGCCAGACATCAGGATTGTGATGTGCAGCACCGCTCCCTTTATTCTAGGGAAAAGGTTCAGAGCCTGAGTGACCACGTGGTTTATCATAGAATGAAAGTGGGTGATGTTAGTAATTTCCTCAGTCCGTGAGGACCCCAAAGAAACCTCCCAACATAGATATCTTCATCCAGGGTTCTCAACCAGGAGGGTGGGTGGGGGACAAACTGCACTCCAGGGGACATTTGGCTCTAGAGACGTTTTTGGTTGTCACAACTGTTGTCTGGTAGTACAGACACCTAGTGGGAAAAGACCAGGGATGATTCTGACTTTCCACAATGCACAGGGAGCTCCCCAGGACCAAGTGCGATCTGGCCCCCTAGGTCAGCAGTGTCCAGAGATCTCCATCTAGCCAGTCCTTTGCCTGATTCAGACCAAAGGGGAGATTGAATTTTCAGGGTTTTGGGGGGGTTTTTTTGTAGAATGAAGTGGGGTGAAATTTTAATTTGCTTCTCCAGCTGCAGCTGCAGAGCTCTGGAAAAACCATCTAACCAGACCCAGAAAGCACTTGGGCTATTAACCCCAACATTTACTTACAATGGAAGTGTAGCCTGCTTACAATATTAGCTTTTTGTTCAACTTTTGCTTGTTTTAATGGGCTTACCTTTCCTAAAATGACCTGAATACAATCTAAATACAATCTTTTTTTTAATATCAAAGAAGAAACAGATTTAAGTATTTTACATTTCTAGGCCCTGGGCTAGGCAGTTGTGAATATCTCCACGCAAGACTACAAAATGTTAATACTTGCTTTGTCCCTTAACACCAGGTCCTTGATACCATCTTCAGCTCAGCCAAATGATTTTTAACACCCGTGAGGCAGCCCATTGTATGGATATACTCTGATGTGTAAGTCCTAACCTCTCCCCCTTCAATGGACCCTTAGGTCATTCCAGTTTTTCCTGCTTTTACAAAGAGAGATAAAAGGAGTGTCCTCCTACACAAAGTGTTTTTGAAGATGAAGTTTCAGGAATTGAAATTGCTGAGTCACAGGGTCTGCACAGATTTTAAATCTTATTAAAAATTCTTATAGCTGAAGTTTTAATACCAAGCCTATACACTACCTTCAACAAAATATGTAAACATATGGAGGTTGATTTCCTCCTGGAACCAGGAGACCCCTGGAGAAAAGGCTAAGGCCTAACAGTATAATATGATAAGAACTGTTAAGGTGAGACAGTATTTCATCAGGGTCAAGAAATTCTATCTAATTGGGTGGGTGATAACTTTGGAAGAGCCAAGCCCAAAGTATGGCAATTACAGGAACAAAACTCTTTGCCGGGGACATCTGTGGTCAGGCCCCAGCTAAGCATATAAACTGTCTCTGAGAAAGCCCAGGCCTGGACACAATTTCTCCCCCTTCCAGTGTCTGCCTGCCTGAGGAAGGTGTCCACAATTGACATTGAGTATTTGCGCGGAGCCAACTTGGGGCAGGTGGGTGATGGTGAGCATGGTGGGAGCAGGCAGGCCTGTTACTTAGTGGGCTCCTGCTGCCTGGGAACCTGGAGAACTCCAGCATCGCATCTCAGGAGAGAAAAGTGGCCCAAGATGTAGCCACTCCCTTCCTCGAACATTCTGAGGGCAGCAGGCTAGGCATTTCCTTGTAAGATCACCAGTGCTCCCCACTGTTGGGGGCACTGAGGCATGGTTATAAATGAGACACAGCCGGGTTGGGCCCCCGAGGTCTCCCAATCTAATAGGGGAGACAGATTTAGTTTAAAAATCACACAAATACATAGTTACAAAGTCTGGCACTGTGTTGGGGTTTGCAGGCAGAAGGGCTAGCACTTGGCCAGCTATGCAGCTTTAGCTTGGAGAATTCTGCCTGATGAGCAGTGCAGCCTTGAGTGAGTCACCTAACCTCTGGGATCCACTGCTTTGCACTCCTAGCTCCACTGAATCAGAACTGTGCCCATATCCTTTGTCAGCTACAGAAGGACACTTTTGAGAATAAAAGGACACTATTAGTAATGACCCAGAAGCAGGGTCTGCTTACTCATGTGGGCACTTTAGAGCAAGTAAAATCCTGATTTTATAGATGAAGACATGAAGAGTCGATCCAGACAACGCACCTGGCCGGAGTCACCTGGGAAGTAGGTGGAGGAGCCAGAATATATATATATATATTTTTTTTTTTTTGGATAGAGTTTTGCTCTGTCACCCAGGCTAGAATGCACTGATGCAATCTTTGCTCACTGCAGTCTCCAACTCCTGGGCTCAAGGGGATCCTCCTGCCCCAGCCTCCCCGGGACAGGTGTGCAGCACCACGCCTGGCTAATTTTTTAAATTTTTGCGTAGGGACAGAGCCTATGTTGCTCAGGCTGTTTTTTTGTTTTTTTTTTTTTTTTTTTGGAGACAGCCTGACTCTTGCCCAGGCTAGAATCCCATGGCCTCAGTCTAGCTCACAGCAACCTCCAACTCCTGTGTTCAAGCGATCTTTTTAGATTCTGGAGTAGCTGGGCCTACAGGTGCCCACCACAGTACTCGGCTAATTTTTCTATTTTTGGTAGAGACAGTGTCTCACTTGCTCGGGCTGGTCTAGAACTCTTGAGCTCAAGTGATCCTCCCACCTCGGCCTGCCTAAGTACCAGGGTTACAGGTGTGAGCACCATGCCCAGCCTAGGAGCTAGGATTTTTATCCAGGACTTTTTGAGTCCAAAATACAAGAGGGGATTACGAGGCTGTACTGAGATTAAGTTGAAGTATCAACCCTTCAGGGTTGTTGTAATTGCCAAAATGAATTCAACTTGCCTGACCTGCAGGAGGCGCTCCAAAAATGAAAAGTATTAGTCCTGTAATTAATGAGAAGTAAAACCAACATAATCCTGTGTTAGGCAATACCAGGATCAGGCAAAATTTACTCAGCTGCTTGGTCCAAGGAATACCCACTCTGATAGATAAGATTATGTATCACCTCCCACTTCCTGGGCCCCCCCCCCATTCCAAAGCTGTTACATCAGAAACTCACCAATCCCAACCATGGCCTTGCAAGACCCATTTTCAAATCACCCAGCCAGGACCCTAAAACCCCATAAATACCATTCCCCAATTTCCCTAATTTGAATCTGTCGATGTGGGGCTCTCCTGCAGGAGGTCTGAGAAACCTAGTTTTGCTTGATGGACAGGTTTTTCAGGGGTAATTAAGTCAATGGAATTAAGGTCTATGGAGGCATTCAAAAGTGCTTGTTGTTATTCTAGGAAATTCAAATAGCCAAATGTGATAGACACAATAGCAACCCTCAAAAGATGCTTATATACAAATTCCTGCAACCTGTGGCTACATTACCTCACCTGGCAAAGGAGACCCTACAGATGTGACTAAAGTGTTGAGATGGGGAAATTAGCCTGGATTATCCAGGTGGGCCCAATCACAGGGGTCCTTACAACAGGGAGACAGGAGGGGCCCATTCAGAGAAGTGAGGACAGGGGCATGGTCTGAAGTGATGGCTCCAAAGATGAAGGAAAGGACTCAGCCAAGGGACGCAGGCAGCCACTGGAAGCTGCAAGTGGAGAGGAAGTGGGTTGCCCCCAAAGTCTCCAGAAGGAGCACAGCTCTGCCAGCCCATCTTAAACTTCTGCATTCCACAACTGTAAGAGCATAAATCTGTGTTGCTTTAACCCACTGCATTTGTGGTTGTTACAACAGCAATAGGAAACAAATAGGAACCAAACATTCAAGAGAGAGAAGCTATCTGATGGTCGTCAATGGAGAGCAGTGGTGAAGACCACAGTCTCCCGAGCCGGGTCACCTGCTACGGATTCCTTCCCTGCCACTCCCAGGCTGGAGGACATCAGTCGAATTACGGAAGTAACTCTCTGAGCTTTAGTCTTTCCACTTACAAAATGAGGATGACACGAGTTACTGCCTTGTAACATTATTGTGGTGATACAAGGTGATCTAAGAAGAGCTGAGGGCAGGGCCTGGCACATAGTAGGTGCTCAGTACATCCCAGGATTGAGCTGGGGACATGCTCCTCACTCTTTTTTTTTTTTGAAACAGAGTCTCAAGCTGTCACCCTGTGTAGAGTGCTGCGGCATCATAGCTCACAGCAACCTCCAACTCAAGCCATCCCCTTGCCTCAATTTTTTCTATTTTTTTTTTAGTAGAGACAGGGGTCTCACTTTTGCTCAGGCTGGTCTTGAACCCCTGAGCTCAAGCAATCCACCTGCCTCCACCTCCCAGAGTGTTAGGATTACAGGTGTGAGCCACCGCGCCCAGCCTCCTCACTCACTTTCTTAGGGAGCAGCTGGAGTTATTGGGAGACCCAGGTTCATCTCAGGTATGCTGCTGTGCTGCTGCTACGTGTCACTGGGTGTAACTCATATTCCTGATGTTGTATTTCCTAACTCACACAAACAGTTGTATATCCTGCAAAAATTAATGCTGTGGATGCACCACATCTAGGCCTAAGTAGCTACAGACACAGTCAGTATAGGTGGGTTGCATGAGCACGAAGCAAGGGCCAGAAGGACCTGCGCCAGAGAATTTACTGGGAGCAGCTACCCCCCCCCCCCCCCCATTGTTCTATGGATTGCAAAGACCACTTAGAAGTAGGAAGTCAGGAATGGCACTCCAGACAGCAGCAGGAACAAGGATCCGTGAAGGCTGTAGCATGGTAGGCAAAACCGTGTGTTCCTTTTTTCCTGGGTAGGTATCAGCAATTTCATTAGATCTTCTTCAGGAGGGGCTGGACCTCCGAGAGTTCTGGGCTTCTGGTCTGGGGAGGCCCAGAGACTGAAACCTCATAGGCCCGACCTTCCTCTCTCTCGGGGTCTTGTTTCCCCTTAGGGTTTAGGCATGCCTCTCCTCCAGTCTAGGTGTCCATGCTGCTTTCTGCAAATAACATGGGGATGGACCTGTCTGAGCACCTGAGAGGCAGACCCTGCACCCTGGGTGCTCTGGCACGTCTTCAGCCACTATAGCTGGGGAGGGAAAGACGGGGTGCTCGTTCAGATGGGGTTCCACTACTGCCAGAGGTCACACCCACTCAAGGAAAGCATCAGGACTTCCCAGAGGCTTAGGGAAAATGTGCGCAGCTCCCCACTGCTGGTCCCCAGGCTGGGTGCAACCACCTTTGGAACGCCAGCACCTTGCTGGGCTCTTCGCTCTAATTGTGTGGTCAGTTTCAGTCCAGACCTCGGCCTCTGGGATTGGGTGGGGGGGGATTACCATGTGTTGTTTCAGAGTTATCTAGCTTTTTTTTTTTTTTTTGCAGTTTCTGGCCAGGGCTGGGTTTGAACCTGCCACCTCCAGCACATGGGGCCAGCATCCTACCCCTTTGAGCCACAGGCGCCGCCCTATCTAACATTTTTGAAATAATGATTCTCTTTGTTTTTGTGAAAGTGTTATTGTTATTGTTGTCATTGTTTAGCAGGCCTGGGCCGGGCTCGAACCTGCCAGCCTCAATATGTGGCTGGCATCCTACTCACTGAGCTTACAGGCGCTAAGCCTAATTCTCTCCTTTTTTTGAGACAGAGTCTCACTCTGTCACCCTGGGTAGAGTGTCGTGGTGTCATCATAAGTCACAGCCTCAAATTCTTGGGCTCAAGAGATCCTCTTGCCTCAGCCTCCCAAGGGGCTGGAACTACAGGCACCCATCACAATACCCAGCTAATCTTTTTTTGTTAGTAGAGACAGGGGTCTTGTTCTTGCGCAGACCGGTATTGAATTCTTGATCTCAAGGGATCCTCCTGCCTTAGCCTCCCAGCTATGATTCTAATTTTTAACGTCAGTCTGAAAACAGTATTTTTCCGAAAATAACTAAATATTACAGTCTTAGTTAAAAAACAAAAAAAAATCAATATGTCAATGCCTGGAGAGGTTCCCCCCACAAAAAAGTATTAAGATTACATAAATATCTTGTATTAATATAATGCATAAGTAGGGCTTTTGGTGTGCCAGTTACCAGAATAGTGTTTTATTTTTATTTTTGTTTGTTTTTTCTTTTGAGACAGAGCCTCGAGCTGTTGCCCTAGGTAGAGTGCTGTAGCATCACAGCTCACAGCAACCTCAAATTCCTGGGCTCAAGCGATTCTCCTGCCTCTGCCTCTCAAGTAGCTGGGACTACAGGCACCCACCACAACGCCCAGCTATTTTTTGGTTGCAGCCATCATTGTTGTTGCGGGCCCAGGCTGGATTCGAACGTGCCAGCTCAGGTGTATGTGGCTGGCACCTTAGCTGCTTGAACCACAGGTGCTGAGCCAGAATAGTGTTATTTTTTTATTTTTTTATTTTATTTTATTTTATTTTATTTTATTTTATTTTATTTATTTTATATTTTATTTTATTTATTTTATTTTATTTTATTTTATTTTATTATTTTATTTTATTTTATTTTCTGAGACAGAGTCTCAAGCTGTCTCCCTGGGTAGAGTGCTGTGGCATCATAGCTCACAGCAAACTCCAACTCAGGCTCAAGCATCCTTTTGTCTCTGTTTTTCTATTTTTAGTAGAGATGGAGTCTTGCTTTTTCTCAGGCTGGTCTCGAACTGATGAACTCAAGCAATCCACCTGCCTCCCAGCGTGCTAGGATTACAGGCGTGAGCCACTGCACCTGGCCAGATAGTGCTTATTGTATCTGATGCGTTTTCACCCCACACTCCCCTTCCCACCCCCCTTTCTTGGTTTCCAGTGTCGGCTACATCACTGTGTCCTGTGTAGCCATCGTTAAGTCCCACTTACTACTGAGAACAGTAGTTTGGTTTTCCATTCCTGAGATACTTGGTTTGGTTTTCCATTCCTGAGATACTTCACTTGGGATAATGTTTGGTTTTCCATTCCTGAGATACTTCACTTGGGATAATGTCTCTGGTTCCATCCAAGTTGCTGCAAAACACGTTATTTTATTCCTTTTCATGGCTGAGCAGTACTCCCCGGTGTGTACATGCGTGGGTGTGTATAGAGAGATGTATATCTACACATACCACATTTTCTTTATCTCCTTGTGAAGTGATGGGCACTGAGTTTGATTCCACAGATGCAGGTGTCTTTTGTTATAGAAGGACTATTTTTCCTTAGGGCAGGTCCCCGTCGTGGGGTTGCTGGGCCAAATGGTAGTTCTACATTTATGGGCTCAACCCCCAGAGTTTCTGATTCAGTGGGTCTGGGATGAAGCCCAGCAACCTGGTGACACTGACGCTGCTGGTGTGGGGACTACACTTTGAGAACCACTGGTCTAGAATTTAGGATTTGAACTCACCAATCTTGATGAACTTTCTTATTGGTTCTATTGTTTTATCTGAACATTTCCTGAATTTCCTCCCTCGAAAGACATGTTTATTTATTTTGTTTTTGAGACAGAGTCTCACTCTGTCACCCCAGCTATAGTCCCATGGCATTACAGCTCATAGCAACATCAAACTCTTGGGCTTACGCAATTCTCTTGCCTCAGTCTCCCAAGTCAGTGGGATTATAGCATCCACTACTGTGCCTGGCTAGTTTTTCTACATTTAGTAGAAACAGGGGCCTTGCTTTTACTCAGGCTGGTCTTGAACTTCTGACTAAAGCAATCCACCCACCTTGGCCTCCCAGAGTGCTAGGATTAAAGGCATGAGCCACCCACCACACCGTGTCTAGTCTTTATAATGTTCTTTTTCTTAGTGCACTGGCCAGGACCTCCAACCTGATGCTGAACAGAAGCAATGATAGAGGGCACCCCGTCCTGACTTTAAAGAGAATGCTTCCCGCCTGGGACAGTGGCTCATAACTATAATCCCAGCACTTTGGGAGGCCAAGGCAGGCAGACCACCTAAGCTCAAGAGTTGGAGATGAGCCTGAGCTACAGCAAGACCCCATCTCTAAAAATAGCTAGGCATTGTGGCAGGCACCTGTAGTCCCAGCTACCGAGGAGACTGAGGCAAGAGAATCGCTTGAGCCCAAGAGTTTGAGGTTCCTGTGAGCTGTGATGCCGTAGCTCTCTACTGAGGGTGACATAGTGGGACTCAAAAAAAAGAAAGACATTTGTTAGATTTTTTCTCAGTTATGTTAACTTTATTTAATAGGCATAATAGTCTTAATCTTTCTCTTAATCAGATGTTTGGTACTTTTGAAAAATGTGTCATCTTTGAACCTGAGGCTGGAGCTTTACCACATCAGTGATACGCTTTTCCTGTTGCAACGCATTCTGAAGTTCTTCTGCAGAAAACTGACCCCAACCCAAACCTTTGCAACAGGAAAACCATTATCACTGATGTGGTAAAGCTCCAGGCTCAAGTTTAAAGAAGACACATTTTTCAAGAGTACCAAACATCTGATTAAGAGAAAGATTAAGCACCTAACTACATGGCTGAATTGTGGAAAGTGTTCTCTCGGCTCATTTGATGCAGCAGTCCAATGAACTTTTCTAACAAAAGTGACGGGTCAATCAATACTGGTACGCAGGGCCATGACACCCCTTGCTGCCAGGGCCTCCATCTTTATATCGAAAGCCCTCCCCGAACTCAAGAGATTTTTTTTTTTTTTGAACTCAAGAGATTTTATTGTTATCATTTTAAACATGAAAGTGCATGGAATTTCATCAAGTGTATTTTCTGTTTTTTTCTTCTTTAACTTGTTCACGCGTTTAATTACATTAGTTTTTCTAATGTCAAAACATTGTGAATTTCTGGGGTAAACTCAAATTCACACACACATATGCATGCAAACTTTCATACCTGTAGGAATTTGTGAGAGTAATACAAATACCCCCACACACCTTGTGTTCTGAGTCTCGCCGAGCATCCTCGTGATAATGAACGGCTTTGGGATCGCGCTGCGTCCTTGGTTGCTGTCTCTTCACTCTCCCCCAATCGGACAAGTTCCTTAGTCTTTCCTGAACCTTTCTGACCTTGACATCTTTGAGGATTACAGGACAGTTATTTTGTAGGAGGATCCTCATTTGGGGTCCATCTGATGTTTTTGCACGATCAGACCCAGGTAGCTGTTTTGCCTGGAACATCACAGAAGAGATGTGGTGTTCTGCTTATCTCCTGTCAGTCTGCGCGTGATTGCCACTTGTCCTATGACAGGTGATGTCAACACTGATCTATTGATTAAAATGGCATGTGCCAAGTTTCTCCAGAGTAATTTCTTTCTTTCTTTCTTTTTTTTTTTGGAGACAGAGTTACACTATGTCGCCCTGGGTAGAGTGCTGTGGTGTCACAGCTCATAGCAGCCTCCAACTCTTGGGCTTAAGCGATTCTCTTACCTCAGCCTTCCAGGTAGCTGGGACTATAGGCACCTGCCACAATGCCCGGTTATTTTTTGCTGGCCTGGGCCAGGTTCAAACCCGGCTCCCTTGTTGTATATAGCTAGTGCCGTAACCACTGTGCTATGGGCACTGAGCCTTCTCGAGTAATTTTTTTTCTTACCTATAACTAGATGCAAGTTCCAAAAGTTATTTTTCTTTTGTACTTAATATTTCTGGGGGAGATAATGAATTTTCCATTCTTATTCCATTTTCACTTACTAATTTTAGCATCACTGGTGTTTCTTGTCTGAATTGTTACCATGATGACAGCCAAATAGTGGTATTCTAATTCTGTTATTCTGTCTATATTAGTTTGCATTAATATGTAAAGTTTCTTCCTCATTTATTCATTCTTTTTTTTTATATAGAGTCTCACTCTGTCACGTGGGGTAGAGTGATATGGCATCATAGCTCACAGCAACCTCAAACTCTTGGGCCCAAGAAATTCTCATGCTTCAGCCTCTGGAGTAGCTTGGACTACAGGTGCCCACTACCACATCAGGCTAGTTTTTCTATTTTTAGTAGAGACAAGGTGTCCCCCCTTGCTCAGACTGGTCTTGAACTCCTGAGCTCAAGCAATCCACCCGAGTCAGGTTCTCAAAGCACTAGGATTATAGGCGTGAGCCACCACGCCCAGCTATTTGTTCATTCTTTGTGTCAGTGTGAATGCCTAGATTCCTATTTCATCTGTTCTAACCTGTTTCTATCATTACCTGTTTTCTTACTTTTTTTTTTTTTTTGAGACAGAGTCCATGTTGCCCTCAGTAGAGTGTGGTGGCATCACAGCTTGCAGCAAACTCAAACTCTTGGGCTTCAGTGATTCTCTTGCCTCAGCCTCCCAAGTAGTTGGGACTACAGGTGCCCGCCACAACGCCCAGCTATTTTTTGGCTGCAGCCATCATTATTGTTTGGTGGGCCCGGGCTGGATTCAAACCCGCCAGCTCAGGTGTATGTGGCTGGTGCCTTAGCTGCTTGAGCCACAGGGACTGAGCCCCAATTCGCTTATTTTTTTGAGACAGGGTCTGGCTCTGTTGCCTGGGCTAGAGCAGGGGCATCACCATAGCTTACTGCAACCTTAAACTTCTGGGCTCAAGCAATCCTCCTGTCTCAGCCTCCCAAAGGGCTAGGAGTATAGGTGTGAGCCGCTCAACCTTCCTTTTATCATGAAGTTTGTTTTTTTGGTAGAACTTTCTTCTGAAGCCACTGGGGCTTTTTGGAGTTGGTTGGCTGGATGTTAAACTACTGATTGAATTGAATGGATTTAGGTATATTGCCATCCTTGCAAAGGATTGTGGTAGATTGTGTTTTCTTGGACAATTGTTGGTTTCTTCTGAAATTTCAGATTTATTGTTATAAATCTGCTTCAAAGTAACCTCTTATTTTTTAACCTCTACACTATCTGTAGTGTATCTTTTCATTCCTAAAATGTACACATTTATGCATCATAGAAAATATCATCAGCATTTTATCTATTTGTTTTTATTTTTAAAGAGTATTTTTAAATACTGGGGTATTATTTTTGTTACTCCGAGATTACTCTAATTAATTTCTGCTATTATTTTTATTGTCCCCGTCTTTCTTGGGGGATTGACTCTAGTGTTTTTCTTTTCTAGATTGATTGTTGAGTCAGACATTTACCTCATTATTTTTGGTCTTTCTTGTATGTATAATTAAGGCTGTATCCAGGTAGGTATCGTCTAACTGCATCTCACAAGTTTAACGAATTAGGGCCTTCACTGTCAGTCACAATTCTACAGATTTTCTCATTTAAATTATAATTTCCGGGCGGCACCTATGACTCCGGCCCCATATACCGAAGGTGGTGGGTTCAAACCCAGCCCTGGCCAAACAGCAACAAGAAAATAGACGGCCGTTGTGGCGGGCGCCTGTAGTCCCAGCTACTCCAGAGGCTGAGGCAGGAGAATCGCCTAAGCCCAGGAGTTGGAGGTTGCTGTGAGCTGTGTTGCCACAGCACTCTACTGAGGGTGACAAAGTAAGACTCTGTCTCCAAAAAAAAATATGATTTCCTCTTTGATCATAAATTATTTAGAGGAGGCTTGTCTTTAAGTCTCCAAATGTATGGTATGTTTTCTTTGTACAGCTTTATATACAAACATAATAAAGTTTGAGTAATAGAGCAATATGTTCCTAGCAAAACTCAGTTATAAATTTCTATTAATTTTAATTTATTTTAGGGACAATGTCTCACTGTGTTGTCCAGGCTAGACTATAACTCCTGGGCTCAAGCCACCCTCCCGCCTCAGCTTCCTCAGTAGTTCGGGTGACCAGTGCAAACATGTTTTTCTTTACAGCAAAGAAAACATTTATCATGTGTGCAGCAGGTGCATTCCGTGTTGCCTTGTACTTCGTAGGTGTCCGAGCTGAAGTGTGAGTGTATAGACCCTACCAAGATCTTTGAGTGGACTTGAGAGGTCGGAGCAAAGTCTAAGAAAGATGGGGAGTTACTATGGGAGATAAGAAATGGCCTCTGGTTCCAAAGAAGTTAGAGGCAGCGGAGACTGGAAGCCCCTAAATTAATCACCTTATGCCCCTCCAAGTCTTCAGCCATCAAGTTCCCTGGTGCAGTCGGCTCTCTGTGGAAGGATACTGCTCTTTTACATCCTCAGGCCTAGTCAGATACTTCCAGGACATGTCCACAAGGAGGGATGCCCCAAGGCCCAGCGGCCGACATTGAGGGGTACGGGAGAGGATGGGCCAGTGAAGGCAGCTGGCAGTGGGAGACCTGCCTCTGCTGGGATTCCAGGCCCAAGGTGCTATGCTGGGTAGTTTCTGCCCCTAGCCCCACCCATCTTGCTCTCCCGGGCCTCCTCAGTGACTCCTGGGGTAGGTTCTTGTGCTGAATTAAATGGCGGGTGTTGCCTCATCCTTCAGGGACTCAGGGTATTTCCAGCAAGGGATGCCCCAACTCCTCTTCCCACTGCGCACAGTCGAGGGTTGGGCAGAGGTCCCTCCCCCCCTCCAGCGTCCCACACTGAGCTTGCTGGACCTGCCTTCCTTGGTACCCATACTCCCCCTGTAGTGGTGGGAGACGACGAGGGAACACTTTCATTTGGGTGCTGACTGTGCCCAGGTACCAAGGCAGGAGCTTAGGCTGTTTGAACAAACCTGCCATTCCAAATTCTTAATTTTGTTTTTCAAAAAGTAATGAACAAGGGTAATTGGTTTGCTCTAGGTCACAGTGAAGTAAACTGATAACAACTCCCCTAAGAGAACAGGCCCTCCTCTCACTTTTTCTTTTTTTTTTTTTTTTTTTTTGAGACAGAGTCTCAAGCTATCTCCCTGGGTAGGGTCCTGTGACATCATGGCTCATAGAAACCTCCAACTCTTGGGCTCAAGCATCCTCTTGCCTCAGTTTTTCTATTTTTAGTAGACATGGGGTCTCACTTTTTGCTCAGGCTGGGATTATAGGCATGAGCCATTGCGCCTGGCCCCTCCCACCACTTTATTCACTTTTCCCAAGAGCTCAGAATTTCTTGCTACACTCTATGCTTTGGGGGCTGTGAACTTGGCATCTGGAGTGAAGTGGAACTGGGTCAATTCTCCACCTGCACCTCATTAGGCTTGTGCACATCACTTCATCTCCCTGAGACTGTTTCCTCATCTACAAAATGGGCATAAACTTATCTGCAGGGCTGCTGGGAAGACTGCAATAACAAGGTTATAAAATGCATACTTTAAGGCCAAGCATGGCGGCTCATACCTGTAATCCCAGCACTTAGGAGGCCAAGGCAAGTGGACTGCCTGAGCTCACAGGTTCAAGACCAGCCTGAGCGACAGTGAGACCCTGCCTCTAAAAATAGCCAGGTGTTGTGGCGGGCGCCTGTAGTCCCAGCTACTTGGGAGGCTGAGGCGAGAGAATCACTTAAGCCCAGGAGTCTGAGGTTGCTGTGAGCTATGACACCACAGTACTCTATCGAAGGTGACAAAGCAAGACTCTGTCTCAAAAAAAAAAAAAAAAAAGCATATTCTGCGGTCCCTCTATGAAACCAAGCTCTTTTTCAGAACAAAGGGCCACCATCTCAGACACCTGGTTTGCGGAGACAGAGCAGCCACTGAGAGTTGCTGAATGACCCCAGAAAAGGCCCGTCCTGTCACTGCATCTGAGTTTCCTCTTTGGTAAAGGAGTGTTGGGCAAGATTTTCACTAAACGCCTGCAATTCTGCACAGCTAGGCCTAGCCTGGGAGGGCACAGCCCCAAACCTGGGTGCCGGGGGCCTCTTCACCAGCAGGAGGAAGGAAACACCGTGACCTCTGTCCTCACAGGCCCCATTTCTGAAGCTCATTTGGCAGTGCCTGTCCTGTACTCAGCCCAGGCCTGGTGAAGCTGGGGGCTCACACAGCTCAGGGAGCGCTGGGTCCCCCGTTGTGCAGCCACAGCATGGATGAGTCTCACCTGCTGCTTTCTTCTCTCCCTGAGCCTGTCCCTTCTGCTCTAAAATGAGGAAGTTGGACTTAATGACCCCAAGTCCCTTCCTGTGTTAAACATCCCAGCCACATAGGCATCTCATTTCTTGTTTGAAGGCAGTACTGAAGAAAGGTATTCTTATTCACCGTGGGAGAAATAATATCCAGCAGCCAGATACAGGAGAGCTTGCAAAATGCTGTGACAGCACCATCTCATTTCTCACTGGATCTTACCCTGAGGGATGACAGTGTCGCTGTCCCCACCAGTCAAATTGGGAACCCGAATCCTCTTTGGTCATACGGCTGCGTGGTGGAACCAGAACTTGAACTCAGGCCTTCAGAGCCTGAGTCTGCTAGGACGACAAATCCTGGGAACGCAGTCCCTAGGTCTGACCACAGAGGGATAGCTGACCACGCATTTGCTCCTGGGCACTGCCATTAAAGGGGAGGGACTCACTCGGCAGCACAAATGTATGCTGCAACCCCCCCCCCAAATCCTGTCTCCAGGTCTGGATCTGGTTTGTAGAGATTTGCAATGATCTTAAAGGGGGGAGGGGGGAGGGGGAAGAAGTAGGAAATCAGAGCAGGTGACAGGTTCTACCCCCCCCAGGGCTTCTAGCCATGCAAAGTTTAAAATCAACAAGGCCAGATATGACCTAAGCACCTTTCTCCACTTTCTCCCTCTGTGGGCCACCCACCTGTTCAGTGACAATTCTGGGTGAGCAGCCGCCCAGCTGGCTCAACCAATAAACCTGGAGGTCAGGCCCTGTGTGTTCCAGGGACGCCCTTTTCTGTCATCCTGTGGTTCCATGAATCAAAGAGTAGGAGATACGTTTGGTCCTGTGCTTGCTGATCAAATTAACCCATAACATGAAACCTGGTGCTCTGGTTTGAGAGTGATTTCATGCATTCATTATTGATCCAGCCCCTACTATGTGCCAAACACTTGGGCTATGACTAAGAGCAGGCGTCCTCAAACTTTTTAAACAGGGGGCCAATTCACTGTCCCTCAGACCATTGGAGGGCCGGACTATAGTTTAAAAAACAAACAAAACAACTATGAACAAATTCCTATGCACACTGCAATATCTTATTTTGAAGTAAAAAAATAAAACGGGAACAAATACAATCACACCGCCTCATGTGGCCCGCGGGCCGCAGTGTGAGGACGCCTGACTAAGAGTGATGCAAAGTCACACCAGGAACAGCTGATAGCCACCTTCCACCTGCATTCTTGTCCTCAAGCCACCCCAAACAACACTGATACCAACAGTAACATAAGTGAAACAGAATTGGGCAAGGCTGTGCTTAAATCCCAAAATGGTGCTTTGATTTAATAAGTAAAAGGCAGAACCCAACTAGGTATCTATCAGTGGAATAACTGTCCACCACTGAGAAGGAAAAACTCCGTTTCCATAGACCCAGTTAGATTATCTGTACGAACAAAGTATCCATTTTACTAATCACATCTGTACTTTTTTTTTTGTTGTTTTGTTTTTGGCTGGGGCTGGGTTGGAACCCACCACCTCCAGCATATGGGGCCAGCGCCCTACTCCTTCAGCCACAGGCACAGCCTCACATCTGTACTTTTATTTCATTTTCTAAAGGTCTGTCCCAGTTGATCATGTTGGTCACATATCAGGTAAAGATTTGTTTCTCTAGAGCTATATGATTACTTATAATTATATGCTAATTCTTACACCATTTCTACTCAGAGTTAACAAAGGCAAGTAAAAATGTTGTGCTTGTTATGCAAACACAGCTCTCTTGATACCTTCTCAGGGAATAAAAGAGATTATGACTCAATGTTTTTGTTCTGATTGGATTTTGCTTTGTTTCGAGGGGATGAGTCAGGGAAGGCTTCCTGGAGGAAGTGACATCTAAGGCAAGCCAAGCCAAGCACAGAAGGATCAGTGCAAGTTAGTCAGAAGTGGGGAACAGGGCGGGGTGGAGGGGAAGGAAAGACCAAGTGCTTAGGTCTGACACCCTGAGAAGGAAAGACCAAGAGCTTAGGTCTGACAGAGAGAACAACCCCGGGGAGAGTGAGTGCCTGTGGGAGGGGGGCCAGGAAAGCATCACAGGGGTGGGGAGGGGGGAGCAGTGCTGGAGGTGGGAAAGGTAGGGCCTGCCACAGACAGTTGTGTAAATCAAGTTAAAGTCAGCTTCACCTAAGAGCAAGAGAGAGCATGAAATGGTTTTAAGTGAGTGACTAACTTGATTCAATTTTCACTCTAGAAAGAGGGCAGCGGCAGCAGCATGAGAAAGGAAAGCTGGCCATCATTTAGGAGATCATCACAGTGCCAGGTGGGAGCCGGAGGTGGCCAAGTGAGGATGCAGACAGTGGGATCTGAAGGGCATCTTCAAAGCAGGACTGAGGGCTGATGAGAAAGACTGGGGGGAGGCGGCGGAAGGGGGGAAAGGAACCCAGCAACGGGCTTGGTGACTGAGGGAAGGGAGGTGCCAGTTCGGCTGTTGAGGACACCAGGAGTTTGCAGATTGGACATGCTAAGTGTGGAATTCCCAGGAGACAGAATCTTGGGGCATCCGGCAGGCAACAGAATTGTGAGGTGGCAGTGAGACTGCAGATGGGACATGGGAAATGGGGTGGAGGTCAGAAGTCAGAGGGACTTTTTCATTTTAATCTGGGAGTAGGCTGAAGGGACAGGGAGAGAATATTTAGAGACTCAAAGTCCTTGAGAAGGTCACAAAGGGTAGGAGCCAGGACACAGGTGGAGGACAGGCTTGTGTAAGAGCAGGCTGTGTTCTTCCTCCATAGGGCAGGAGAAACAAGGGCAGAAGGGAACACGGAGGGAGGAACAGGTCGGGGTGACTACAGGCCTGCACCCTTTGGCACTGGAATTGGGGAGCAAAAGCCACTTGACATGATGTGGCCTGTCTCCGATGTCTGAAGCAACTCGCCCAAGAGGTGAGTCGACTTGGCCTTAGAATGGAGACCCAGCCCGATGCAAATGCCAGGCTCACACGCTCCAACGCTGGCAGCCCTCGGCCCACTTCCCTGCAAAGCTGCCACAGTGGCAGCTCCACCCAACCAGAGGGAATCCAAACAAGAGGCAGGAGAAACAGTTGTTACCAAGGGGACTCTTTAGCAATCCTTTGGGTCCTGTCTCTGCAGAGGAGATGAGAAATTGACAAAGGGCCTTAGTCCTCCCTTAATCCTGCACACTGCCAACTGTGAGCAGACTGCCTGTCTTGCTCACTGAGTTACTTAAGACAAGCTACCCACAGACTTTGGACATTTAAAGAACGGGGAGGGAGACAGAAAGGGAAGAGAGGGGAGCAAAGGAAGAAGATTCCTTCTTATTAAGGTGTCTGGAAGGGAGAAGCTTCTGGAGTGACCTGTCCCGGCTGGCAGCTGCTCCCTGCTGTGGGACCATAGGCTCGTCTGGGCTCAGTTTGGAGACATGTCAGTAACTGAATTCCAGCACCGTGCTTGTTCCAGCTCTAACTCAGCAATCATCATAGCTTCCTGCTACTGAGCACCAAGTCTCAGGTGCTTCAAATGTGTTCCAACAACCCTCAGATTACCCGCAATCTGCAGGGGAGAAAATCCTGAGCCTGCCCAGCCAGTGTGTCACAAACCCAGAATCTGAGCAAGGGAGGCGGCGTGGCAGAGTGGTTCCTGAGCAGCCCACGCCTGAGTGGGAAGCCCTACCACTCACCAGTTGTGTGATCTCAGGAAGGTTGTGTACACCCTGTGTGCTGCTGTCTCGTCTGTGGAAAAGGAGTATTAAAAGGACCCACCTGATAAGGCTGTTATGAGGTTTTAAGGAGTTCCTTCATACTTATAAAATTCACGGAAAAGGGCGGTGCCTGTGGCTCAAAGGAATAGGGTGCTGGCCCCATAAGCCGGAAGTGGCGGGTTCAAACTCAGTCCTGGCTAAAAACTAAAAACAGCAAAAAAAATAAAAATCACAGAAAATATCTTAATTGTGTTAGGGTAGCTTTTTTTTTTTTTTTTTTAAATTTGAGATGTGTCTTGCTATGTTGCTCAGGCTGGTCTTGAACTCCTGAGCTCAAGTGACCCTCCTGCCACAGCTTCTCTAGTAGCTAGGACTACAGTTTTGTGCCACCGTGCCTGCCTATTTGCTGTCCTTATTACTGGAGACTATTTCTCCACCTCTCCATGTCCATCAACAGCCTCATATCAAGTCAAGCCAAATAAGCATATGGTCTAAATAAAAAGAATGTGCTTTCTACGGAGATGCAGCTTCAAGACAAGGCATCTTCATTCCAAGTAGGCTGCCACCCCCACCCCGCCTTCTTTCACCCGTAGAATTGCTACACCTATCAGTCTATTTGTACTCTCTTTGCCTTATTGGCTTCCAGCCTTCCACCCAGTCAATACTGCAAGATCCATTAAAAGAGCTTTTTCTTCTTTTTTAACTAAAAAAAAAAAAAAAAAATTAAGAGATAGGGTTTCACTCTGTTGCCCTGGCAAGAGTACAGAGACACAATCACAGCTCACCGCAACCTAGAACTACTAGCCTCAAGCAATCCTCCTGCCTCGTCCTCCCAAGAAGGTAGGACTTACAGGTATTGCCACCATGCCCAATTAATTTTTAAAGTTTTTTTTCTTTTTTTTTTCAAATAAAAATGGGGTCTTGCTATGTTGCCCAGGCTGGATATTTTTCCTTATATTAAAATAAAGGCTTTGGGGAGTTGCGGTGGCTCATGCCTATAATCCTAGCACTCTGGGAGGCCAAGGCAAGAGATCACTTGAACTCAGGAGTTTGAGACTAGCTTGAGCAAGATCAAGACCCTTTCTCTACTAAAAATGGAAAACTTAGCCAGGCAATGTGGTGAGTGCCTGTAGACCCCGCTACTTGGGAAGCTGAGGCAGAAGGATTCCTTGAGCCCAGGAGTTGGAGATTGCTGTGAGCTAGATTGAGGCCATAGCCTGGGCAATAGAGTGAGATTCTGTCTCAAAAACTAAACTAAACTAAACTAAAATGCATTAACACATTTAAGGAAGGAAAAGCGAAGAGTACCTTGAAATGAGTAAGGAGATATTTGAAAGGACTGTTATGTACACAGAATTCTCTAGAAGGCAGGCATATGAGAGTTTCCTGTGCTTATCTCTTCCATGTGGCCTAGACTGAGCCAACTAGAGTCCTACCCTGAGATTTTTTTTTTTTTTGAGACAGAGTCTCACTTTGTCACCCTTGGTAGAATGCCGTGGCGTCATAGCTCACAGCAACATCCAACGCTTGGGCTCAAGCAATTCTCTCAATTCTCAAGCCTCAGCCTCCTGAGTAGCTGGGACTACAGGCACCCACTACAACACCCAGCTATTTTTAGAGTCAGGGTCTCACTCTTGCTCAGGCTGGTCTCGAACTGTGAGCTCAGGCAATCCACCTGCCTCGGCTTCCCAGAGTGCTAGGATTATAGGCATGAACCACCGCACCTGGCCCTACCCTGAGATTTTTCAGTGAAATCTTTGTAGTTCTACCCTTCATGCCCCCACCAGGAGAGAAGACTCACAAATCTATTTGTGTTAGACTCTATGAAACTGAGTGACCAATGTCTGCTAACGTGCAGGTGCGCGCTTACTTAAAAGGACAGCTCCTTGCCCCGGCTATTCTTTCCCTCTAGTTCTCAATCTCTCATCTTGTGTTGTGGCTTGAGCTCACCCCAGTGGCCAGATGAAGGATTGTTGTTAATTAGCAGGAGGTAAAAGGCTACCCCCTCTGCTAGAGTGCTATGGCATCAGCCTAGCTCACAGCAACCTCAAACTCCTGGGCTCAAGTGATCCTCCTGTTTCAGCTCCCAAGTGGTTGCGGCAACAGGCGCTCACCACCATGCTTGGCTAATGTTACTTCTTTTTTTGTGGAGATGGGGTCTCATAATGATGCCCAGGCTGGTCTCAAAGTCTTGGCCTCAAGAAATCCTCCCAGAGTGCTAGGATTATAGATGCAAGACACCCATCTGACCTTATATATATCTTTCTTTTTTTTTTAGTTTTTGGCCGGAGCCAGGTTTGAACCTGCCACCTCCGGTATATGGGCCCGGCGCCCCACTCCTTTGAGCCACAGGTGCTGCCCTATATATCCTTTTAAATCAGTTAAAAAGGACAATTTCCAAGTGGGTTAGTCCCCCCACCCCAGACACACTGGGGAATGTCTGAACACTTTTGTTTGTTACAACTTGGAGGATCGGGGATGCCACTGACATCTAGTGAGTAGAGGTCAGGGATGCTGCAAAACATCCTATGGTGCACAGGACAGCCCCACAACACAGAATTACCTGTCCCCAACGTCAACAGTGTCTCATTTGGGAAACCCAGTTCTGAAGAGAAGCTATGCAAATATAAGACTGTATGGCAGACTTTCCAGGTCTTGGCCCGCAGGTTTATTTTTCTTTCCCTTTAGACTAAAGGCCGCTGCCACAAACATGCTTCGCCAGAATCTCGTCAGGCCAAGAAGCATCCAAGCTTGATTCCCCTCTTCGTATTTACTGGGGCCGGAGGTGCAGGAGCAGCACTGTCTGTCTTGTGTCCAGCATTGTTCAATCCAGACCTTAGTTGGGCCAGAAAGAATAACCCGGAACCCTGGAACGAACTGGGTCCCACCGATCAATACAAGGTCTCCTCAGCGACTGGATTACAGCAAACTGAAGCAAGAAGGTCCAGACTTCTAAACCAAACATTTCACAATAAAGCTGCTTAGAATGAAGGTCTTCCAGAAGCCATTTGCGCAATTTTCCCCTTAACCAGGAAATATTTTTCCTCTAAATGCATGAAATCATGTTGATGTATTGTGTTGAGGATTACACTGATTAATAAATATCTGAAATTCAGGGAAAAAAAACAACAAAGACTGAGTACCTGTGTTCTTTCAGTTGTCTTTTCCCCATGAGGTTCTGCCCTCTTTTTTCCCACTTATCAAGTATATCTTGGAGATCACTCCACCTCTGTGCAGAGTCATCGGCCTCACTCCTTTTAAGGTACAGTGTAACCCCACTGACTGGATGGTCTACAGGTGATTGCGCAGTCTCTAGTTGGTGGAATTTAGGTGGTTTCCAGTTTTTTCACTATTACAAATAACACTGCAATGAATATCCTTGTAAGTAGAGCATCTCAGGCTTTGGGGATCTATCTTTAGAACATATTCCTAGAAGTAGAATTGTTTGGCAAAGAGCTGTGCCTTTTACCTTGTAATGGGAGTAGAATGGAGGCCAACTTTCAGCAGTTAGGGAGTCTCTGGTTTCAATCACTCAACAAAACTCCTAATAGTCATAAAAGGGAACACAACATATGTAAAACGTGGTCCCAGCTTATAGGCAGAATATCAGAATAAATGAGACGTGAATAAGAAATAAGGCTCAAGAAAGTTTCCAAGCTCACCAAGAGCTCCCGTCTTGCTAATCCAGCAGCCACACACAGGTCACTTTCTTATTAATTTCTCAGAAAACTCAGACACTATGGAGATGTTTCACTTGGTTCCTTGGCCTCTCTTTTCATTTATTCATTCATTTATTTGAAACATGGTCTTGCTCTGTCACCCAGGCTACAGTGCCTTGGTGTCATCATAGCTAATTTCAACCTCAAGCTCCTGGGCTCCAGTGATCTTCCTGCCTCAACCTCCTGAATTGCTGAGACTACAGGTACCTACCACCACATTTGGCTAATTTTTCTATTTTTAGTAGAGACGGGGTCTTACTCTTGCTCAGGCTGGTCTTGAACTCCGGACCTTAAGCAATCCAACAGCCTCAGCCTCCCAGAGTGCTGGGATTACAGGTGTGAGCCATTGTGTGCAGCCAAAATCTTCTTTAAAAAATTAAAGAAAAAACTAGGCCAAGCACAGTGGCTCACACCTGTAATGCTGACACTCTGGAAGGCTGAGGCCAGTGGATTACCTGAGCTCACCAGTTCGAGACCAGCCTGAGCAAGACACTCTATTTTAAAAATAGGGCATTGTGGCAGGCACCTGTAGTCCCAGTTGAGACAAGAGAATGGCTTGAGTCCAGGAGTCTGAGGTTGCTGTGAGCTATGACGTCACAGCACTCTACCAAGGGCAACAAATTAAAAAAAAATTTTTTTTTAAATAATAAATAAAAAGTTTTCCTTCATACAGGTCAAAATCTTAAGCTCAGAGTAATTGTGATGGGTGTACCAGTCTGGCACAGAAAATGCTTTCTTTGCCTTTGTTAATGGCTTCACTCTAAACTCGGTAATTAAGACTAAAAAATAGAAGGTCTGTAGAAAAGACTACCTTTTGAACTAAATTGGTCTCCAAAACACATTTTTTTTTTTTGGCATTTATCTCGCTATTTTAAAACCCTTTTGTAAAAGAAATTTATGTGTATAAAGGAAATCCCCATTTGTAAGACTTCTCCCTCTGTGCACCAGGAAAAGAGTGAGCCCTGTCCCTGGAAACTCTTAAAATGCAATAGGCATTGTCTCAAATCTACATGACAAGCCCGCCTTTGTTTAAGGTACTTTTCCCGACTGTTTTATTCTAACTCGGCCTTTATCTAGTCCTAAACTCTTTCTTGGTTTGGGTAGAAGGTGTTATTTTAGGCCTGAAATCTCAATTCTATGTTTTTTCTTTTTCTTTTTTTTAATTCTATGTCTTTGAGATATAAATTTTCTACCTTATTTTAGCTAAATCATCCTCTTGGAAATACGAATTTGGAGTAGAAAATTTTTAGATAGGTATTAAAAATGAGAAAAATGAGGGTGGCACCTATAGCTCTGTGAGTAGGGCGCTGGGCCCATATACAGAGGGTGGCGGGTTCAAACCCGGCCCTGGCTAAACTGCAACAAAAAATAGCCGGGCGTGGTGGCCAGCACCTGTAGTCCCAGCTACTCAGGAGGCTGAGGCAAGAGAATCGCCTAAGCCCAGGATTTGGAGGTTGCTGTGAGCTATGTGACGCCATGGCACTCTACCGAGGGCGATAAAGTAAGACTCTGTTTTCTACAAAAAAAATAGGGCGGGCGGTGCCTGTGGCTCAGAGGAGTAGGGCACCAGCCCCATATGCCAGAGGTGGTGGGTTCAAACCCAGCCCCTGGCCAAAAACTGCAAAAAAATAATAAATAATAAATAATAATATAATAAATGGGAAAAATCAAATGGACAATGATGAGTTTAAAACCATAGTTGGGTTGGCCAAAGGAAGCCCCTGCTGGTCACACAACATTACTGGGCCCTAAACCAGACCCCAGTCTGGATTTTTTTTTTTTTTTTTTTTTTTTTTGCAAGAGTGTCACACAATAGCCTGGGCTTAGAGTGCCATGGCATCAGCCTTGCTCATAGCAAACTCAAACTCCAGAGATCAAGAAATCCTCTTGCCTCAGCTTCAAGAGTAGCTGGGACTACAACCACAAGCCACCATGCCCAGTTAATTTTTTTTTTTTTTTTTTCTTCTATTTTTAGTGGAGATGGGGATCTCACTCTTGTTCAGGCTGGTCTGGTACTCCTGACTTCTGACCTCAAGGGATCCTCCCTCCTCAGACTCCCAGAGTGCTAGAATTATAGGTGTGAGCCACTATGCCCAGCCTTTACTTTCTTATTTAAAGGTATTTACAATCATCTACAGTCTAAAACTGCTTTTTCTTCAAGGAGATTCATGGGAAAGAGTCTGACAAGTACTCTCGAATACAGGTTACTGATAATCTTAAGATCATACAATTCAACTGGGTAAAAATTTCAAGAACTCTTATGAAGAAACTGATTACTTTTATAAAACTGCTAAACCAATGTTAAGTAGAACAAGAATTAATTAAATACCAGGGAAATACTTTGGCAGATTTTCATGTTAAACCAGTCAGTACTGAAATTGTTAAGATAATGCAATTTGAATAAAATCCATAACACTGATCCAAGGCAAATTATTTATGATAACCTATTTAATAAACTGTGCCATGGACCTGAACTAGAGAAGAAAAATTGGTCTTTAAGACATTGTAAATTGGGCAGCACCTGTGGCTCAGTGAGTAGGGTGCCGGCCCCATATACTGAGGGTGGCAGGTTCAAACCCAGTCCCCGACCAAATTGCAACAAAAAAATAGCTAGGTGTTGTGGCGGGCACCTGTAGTCCCAACTACTTGGGAGGCCAATGCAAGAGAAATGCCTAAACCCAAGAGCTGGAGGTTGCTGTGAGCTATGATGCGACAGCACTTTACTGAGGGTGACAAAGTGAGACTCTGTCTGTAAAAAAAAAAAAAAAAGACGTTGTAAATTCATGGCTGGGCGGGTGGCTCATGCCTGTAATCCTAGTACTCTGGGAAGCCAAGAGGGCGTAATGCTTGAGCTCACAAGTTGGAGACTAGCCTGAGCAAGAGCAAGATCCTGTCTCTGAAAAAATAGCCAGGTGGTGTTGTGGGCAGCTGTAGTCCCAACTAGCAGGGAGGCTGAGACAAGTGGATCACTTCAGCCCAAGAGTTTGAGGTTGTTGTGAGCTGTGATGCCATGGCACCCTACTCAGGGTGACAGAGTCAGACTGTCCCCCCCAAAAAAAGAAATTATGAATTCAATTTTGAGTGTGGACTCATGAAACCAGACAGCCACTTGGTTCTTCCATTATTAAAAGTTCTGCATTCCAGGCTGGGCGCAGTGGCTCACGCCTATAATCCCAGCACTTGGGAGGCTGAGACCAGTGGACTGCCTGAGCTCAAACATTTGAGACCAGCTTGAGCAAAAGCAAGACACCCCTGCTCCCCTACCCCCATCTCAAAAAAATAGCCGTAAATTGTGGAGGGAGCCTATAGTCCCAGCTACTTGAGAGGCTGAGGCAAGAGAATCACTGAAGTCCAAGAGTTTGAGGTTGTTGTGAGCTGTGACACCACGGCACTCTACCGAGGGTGATAAAGTGAGACTCTGTCTCAAAAAAAAAAAAAAATTCTGCCTTCCACAACTCATCATGAAGTAGATAAAATGGGAATAAAAAATGGCTGTGGTGAATATTCATAATCAATATTTGGCTTGTTAGACTCATAACAGGATTTGAATTTGCTCTTGTAATAGTCTGATGTTCTCTCATTAGATAGAAGATTTTCACGCAGGAAGCTCAATAACAGTAGCTAAATTTTATTAAAAAATGGCTTTATGGCTGGGCACGGTGGCTCACGCCTGTAATCCTGCCAATCTGGGAGGCCAAGGTAGGTGGATTGCTTGAGCTCACCAGTTCTAGACCAGCCTAAGCAAAACAGCAAGACCTCTCCCCCCCCACTAAAAATGGAAAATTTGAGGCAAGAAGATCATTTGAGCACAAGAGTTGGAGGTTGCTGTGAGCTATAATGCCACAGCACCCTACCCAGGGTGACAGCCTGAGACTTTGTCTCAAAAAAAAAAAAAAAAAAAAAAAAAAGGCTTTACTTTATAGGGCATTTCTGGAGAAACCTCCAGTGATAGAGGTACTTGTTTCACTGGACAAGCTATACAACAGTTAAATAAAATATTACAAACACAATGTTATTAGGCCAAGTTAATCAACTGGGTTGCCTTTATCAAAGGTACTATGGGTTGATGGCAATCAGATCCATTTCTACTGAAAAACATAGATTGACCTCTTATGAAAGTTACTGGAAGAACTATGTCCCCGAAAATAAAAGCTCATATATCTCTTGCTTTTCTAAATACTGACATGACTAAATACTCTAAAGCTTTAATCCATTAGGCCAAAGTATATTTTACCAGGTAAAGAGACCCTTCCACAACCCCCAATTAAGGATAACCAAACCTTTCACAACCTAGAGCCTGGAGACTGGGTCTTCTGGAAATGTTAATAACTTCAGAGCAAGGCTGCCCTTGACTCTGTTGGAAAGGACCATATTCAACTCTTCTCACCACCCACACTGTAGCAAAGCTCCAGGGCTTCAAAGCTTTGGTCTACACCTCACAGTGGCCCCTGTAGACTCTTGGAACTGTAGGCCTGTTGGACACTTCAGTGTAAAGCTGACTGGGGAAACTTCTCCCCAGAAGCAGACAGCCTCCTAGGCATGAACAGCTTTCCCAAGATTGTGGGTCAAGAATTTTCTGCTATAATGAAAGTTTTATCCTTTTTCTTCCTCACTTCCTGCTTTCCTAATCCTTTCTCTTTTCCTACAGGAAAATTCATGGGGCCATAATTTATGAATGGCTTTAGTTCAGGTTTATACTCCAGTAAAACCCACAGCAATTATTGGGTTTACAAAGATAATGTCCACTAAGGAAAAATTTCAGTGAAGTTCCTGGGAGCTCACTCTTGATGGCTGTGGGGTACCAATAATATGGAATTTGAAACTAATATGTACATGGCAGAAACATGTTGGACTTTGTAGCCAACCAAACTCCCCAGAAGTTCAGATGGGCAGAGTCTACTTTCTGAAAGTCCAAGGACATTAATAAGAAATTATGTTCAACAAAAACAATTAAAAGAACATCAAGCAACTTTATATTTCATTTTCACTCAAGTTGGGCCTTGTATACGGTTTTGAACAAAACTGAACATTGTGTCATTTCCCCCTTGCTTCTGCTGCTACAGAGCTTAATTAAAAGGGTAGCTATTTTAATTGTTTCTTTAGACACTCCTACCAAATACTATTAATTTATCAAGGAAAAGAAACACATGATGTGTTACGGGGGCAGCTTAAGTTGGTCTGCAGGCCTCCTAAATGGAAAAAGGCAAGCTTGGCTTTTGCAAGGTTTTCAAATCTTTATGTTCTTTTAGTAGGTTTCCAGGTTAGTATAACTTGTGTTACCAGAGAAACAACAAAAATGGATACCTTTTAAAATCAGGATATTTTAAAATTGCAAACTGAATTGCTATGTGGTAGTAATATTGCTAGAAAGATAATAACTCGAGTTATAATAGAAGAATACCTAAATAAAAAAAAAAAAAAATCATTGGGCAGTGCCTGTGGCTCAAGGAGTAGGGCGCTGGCCCCATATACCAGAGGTGGTGGGTTCAAACCTTGCCCCAGCCAAAAAATAAATAAATTAATTAATTAAATTAACGGTCATGCCCACTTATAAAAAAAAAATCATCAATAACAATTTTGCACTATATAGACATGTATCTTTTTACATTTTCAATAATAACTACAAGTTTTCCATGTAGAAATACTATATATTTCTGAAGAATTATTTCTATGTATTCCATATCTTGTATGGTCATGTTAACTTTAATTCTCTAATTGCTGGCTCGGTGCCAGTGGCTCAAGCAGCTAAGGCACCAGCCACATACACCTGAGCTGGTGGGTTTGAATCCAGCCTGGACCTGCCAAACAACAATAACAGCTGCAACCAAAAAAATAGCCCGGTGTTGTGTCAGGCTGCTGTGGTCCCAGCTACTTGGGAAGCTGAACTTGGGAGGCTGAGGCAAGAAAATTGCTTAAGCCCAGGAGTTGGAGGTTGCTGTGAGCTGTGATGTCACAGTACTCTACCCAGGGTGACAGCTTGAGGCTCTGTCTCAAAAAAAATAAATAAATAAATAAAATAAAATAAATAAAATAAACAAATAATTCTCTAATTGCTAATGGTACAATGGATATTTGTATATTGAACTTAAAAAAATAATACAATAATGGTAAATATTAATAAAAAATAAAATCAGGGCTCGACTCTTATAGCACAGTGGTTATAGCACCAGTCACATACACCAAGGGTGCTAGGTTCGAACCCGGCCTGGGCCAGCTAAACAACAACTGCAACAAAAAATAGCCAGGCATTGTGGCAGGCGCTTGTAGTCCCAGCTACGAGGGAGGCTGAGGCAAGAGAATCGTGTAAGCCCAAGAGTTTGAAGTTGCTGTGAGCTGTAGCACTACAGCAATCTACTGAGAGTGACATAGTGAGACTCTGTCTCCAAAATAAATAAATAAATAAATAAAATAAAATCAGGATATCTTATAGCAAACTGTGGTCCTTTACTTACCATCGTACCCCAAAGACATACAATAACCAATTGGACCCAAATACTGTTGAACTGTCTGTATTGCCTGAACCTTTATTAGTTTGATTTGGACTGGCTTGGTTCCCAGTGGCACCTGTTTTTTTGTTTGTTTGTTTTTAGAGACAGAGTCTCACTTTGTCCCCCTTGGTAGAGCACTGTGACATCACACCTCACAGCAACCTCCAGCTCTTGGGCTTAGGCGATTCTCTTGCTTCAGCATCTCAAGTAGCTGGGACTACAGGCAACCGCCACAATGCCCAGCTATTTTTAGAGATGAGATCTCCTTCTTGCTCACGCTGGTCTCAAACCTGTGAACTCAGGCACCCTATTCAGCCTCCCAGAGTGCTAGGATTACAGGTGTGAGCTACCCCGCGCGTACTTTTCATACAGTCTTATTTGTGCTTATCTCTGTGAACATGGACAAAGAGCTACCAGTTGTTTGTTGCTGATCTACTATTTCTCATTTATTCTTCAATGACCATGTGTCATTCAGTAGTAACAAAAAGTTCTAAACCTAATTTTAATGGTGTTGGCTAAAACACCAAACTCCAAAATTAAAAAATAAATTCAGTGCTATGGATTCTCGAAATTAGAATAATGATTACCTCTATTATCTTTCTGGCTTCACCAATGCATCTAAAATTTGGTTAGGAGGTAACATCTGCATTTGAGGAGTTCGATGTGACCAACTCACAGCTCACAGCAACCTCAAACTCTGGGGCTCAAGCGATTTTCACAGAGGTAGGTTTGAAATTCCCAGTCTTGGTACAAGAAACACTCTCCTGGGGCAGGAGCAAAAAGGTTCATGTCTATCAAGTGAAAATGCCACCAAGGAAACTTGGCAGAAGTCCAAGTTTACAGAGAGCAAAGACTGTAATTCTTCTTTTATAAAAAAAATAAATAAAAGCCTAAGAGGCAACACTTTCCAGACAATGACTTACCCATAGGCTCCCAAGGAATCTTGGGTGACAAAGAGTCCCATATCATTTGCAAATCCAGGTAGGGTTTCTACCTAAAAAAAGTAAATCCAGAGAAGAATCTGGAGAGAGCCTGGAAAGTGGAAAAACTGGTTCAGTTCAAGCCTCTGTCTGGTATCCTCCTCTTGGATTCAGAAGGAGGATCCCCCAGCCCAGCTTGATCTTTAATGGCCCCAGGCAAGCAATAAATCCTTTGCTCTCAATAAGACCAATCATAAGCTGTAATTAAGAGGGGGAAGGGAGAAAGATTTTTTAAGGAGCTTGTTGCAAACAGCTGAAAAATACCTCCCTGTGAATGTGGAACCAGGTTACAGGGAACAGAAGAGACTGTCCTGAACCATCTCAGGACAGGGCCAACAAGATTCCTCAGCAGGTGGTTTAATTTATAGGTTTGCAAAGTCACAAGATCTTGGACCAGGAAAAATGACCTAGAAAATGCCCATTTTTCAGCCTGAAAACTTAGACAACAGGGATAGGCTGGCAGAGATTCAGACAGGGCTTTTGGGACACCTTTCCCACTGCTTTGCGAATTCAGAAGGTATCTTCTCTCAGCAAACTCAGTTTTGAGAAAATTTGCCAGGGAAATAAATGCGCTCAGTAGAGCAGCTTTGAAAACATCCATTGAAGGAGAGCGGAATGCATCCATTAGAAACAGTAATAAGAAGTTGGAAGCCGTGGTTACCTGTGCTGTAGTCCCAGCTACTCTGGCAGTTGATGTTGTAGTACTGCTTGAGTCCAGCAGTCCGAGTCCAGCCTGGGCAACACAGTGAGACCCCTGTCCCTTGCAAAAGCACATAGGAAGAGTATTTACTGACTTGCGAGATATTCCTAGTACATGCAGGGTTGGCAAATTTTTCTGTGAAGAGCCAGCTAGCAAGTTTTAGGCTTTGTAGTCCATATGGTCCCTCAAAAGCAGCCACAGACAACATGTAAACAATGTGGCTGCTGTCACTACAACAGAGTTGAGTACTTGTGACAGAGAACAGATGGTCCACAAGGCCTAAAATATTTACTATTTCTGGCTGATTACAGAAAAAGTGTGAGAAGCTCTAAGCGTGCTAGGCACATCACAAACCAACTGAAGAGGCCTCCTGGAAGAAGCCTTCCTCTTCTCTCCTCAAGATGGGAACATCATCTCTGCTCAGACACAGAACCCACAGAGGGTGGCCTCCCTGCCTCCACCACCTCAACCAAAGATCTCTGGCAGGTGTTCTTTGGGGGAGGGCAGCTAGATGTGGGGCCAGGAGACCACGGACCCTGAGCCAGTGACTTGCTCCCTCTGGGGCTTAGATCCTGAAGGTAGGAGCATGTGGGCTCAGGCGTCCCAGCCGCGTCTAAGCTGCAAGCCAGTGTCCCTCAGTGGCGCTGGAAGAGCTTGGCTTGGCTTTGCCCTGGTCTGGCCCCACCTACCTGCTGAACCCTAACCCCGCTGCTCCAGGCCTTCACTTAACATTCCCATGTCACAACATTCGGTGTTTCTCTTCCCACCGTGCATTCATCTTTCCTTGGAAACAGAGCCCCCCTTCCCCTACTGCTGCCCAGCTCCACTCACCCAGGCCAAGAATCCGGCCTGTGACCTACACCTAAGCCAATCAGCACCCTCCTCTACCTTGGTCGCTGTGATTGGCTCAGGAATAGTCAGGTGATCTACAAGGGCCAATGAGAGGCCAGGAGACGTTTGAGGGGGAAGCCACGGCAAAGCTCTCGCAGGGCCTGGCCGGGGAATGCTGGTGGCGGTGATGCAACAGCGGGCAGGGCCTGCCTGAGAGCGGAGTAAACTTAATAGACACAGAAATAGGTCCTGAAGACCGGTGTCCTCGGCACTGTGACTTCCCCCAGTTGAATTTTTCACTTATCTGAGACAATTCACTCTTCACTGTGCTTGAGATCGCGCCCGAGTTTTAACTGGCGGACTCTGCCTCCGGTGCCGGGCGCTTCCTTCTGTCCCGAATCGCCTTCCTGAGTAGTTGCCAGGCTCAACCCTGCTCACTTTCTCAGGCTCAGCGCGCTTGTCAGCTCCCGCTGTCGCCATCTACGTGTTTGGGGAGTGAGACCCTAGTCACCGCTGTCCTACTGGCCCAGCCGTGCACCGTGCAGCCGGACAGACACAAATGCAAACCCCAGTGCTGCTCACCAGCAGTTTGACTTTAATGAAGCCAATGACCTGCTCAGAGCCTCGTTTTTTCACCTGTAAAATGGGGATAAATAAGAGCCACATCACAAGGGCATTCTGTGATTGTACAAGATGCTCAAGGCAGTGGAAGATAGTTTGTTTTTATTAATAATTATGTTGGGTTCTATGAGTATAAGCAGAAATGGATTCCAGAAACTATTTATTTATTTATTTTGAGACAGCCTCACTATGTCACCCTCGATAGAGTGCCATGGGGTCACAGCTCACAGAAACTTCAAACTCTGGGGCTCAAGCAATTCTCTTGCCTCAGCCTCCCTTGTAGTTGGAGTACAGGCGCCCGCCACAATGTCCGGCTATTTGTTTATTTGTTTGTTTAGCAGGCTCCGGCTGGGTCCGAACTCACCACTCCCGGTGCATGTGGCTAGTGCCCTAACCGCTGAGCTACAGGCGCTGAATCACAAATAAAGTTTAAAAAATAAAATAAAATAATAAAATCAAAGGAGGCCAGGCATGGTGGCTCACACCTGTAATCCTAGTACAGGGAGGCAGAGCAGGAAGATCCCTTGAGCCCAGGAGTTCAAAACCAGCCTGAGCACCAGCAAGATCCCATCTCTACAAAAACATAGAAAAATTAGCTGACCTGGTGGCATGTGCCTGTCATCCCAGCTACTTGGAAGGCTGCAGCAGGAGGAGTTTGAGCCCAGGAGTTTGGGGTTGCAGTGAGCTGTGACATGACTGCACTGTAGTAGCCTAATGACAGAGTGAGACCCTGTCTAACAACAACAACTAAAAGGAAAACCTCTACAACTGGCCTCAGGCAGGCCACAGTGTCTCTGGATTTTAAGGAGCAAGGCCAAGAGGCCATCTCATCCAGGTCCTGTGGGCGCAAGTGAGCTGCAGGTGTGTTTGGAGCCTCACTCCAGTGGCAGGTTTCCAGGAAGGCTCTTCCTAGGAAGAGTCTTCCTCTGAGGAAGCACAGCCTTGCAGTCATTTCAGTTTGGGGCATCCTGATTTTGAACTTTATTCTCTTGTAGCCTTTAGAGCTCTACATAAATACATTTCTGTTGTATGTACTTACTGTCTTTCAAGCCACCAAGTTTGTGGTGATTGGCTATGGCAGTCCTAGGAGACTAGTCTGCAGTGTGTGTTCCCTGTATGTGCTCAAACCTCCTACGTTGTGTTTTTATTCTAGAAACCCAAGGCTCAGGAGGTCAAGCAACTCACCTGTGCACCCACACAGCTCCAGGGTTCCTGGGTTGGGATGTGGGTCCTCCCCTAGCTGCCTTGTCGCTCTTCTAGAAAGAGATCCAAGATCATAGCAAAAGGGTGTAAAGCAGACCTTAGACCCTTCCTAATGCCGCGGCCCTTTAATACAGTTCCTGTGGGGCGCAACCCACAGGGTGAGAACCACTGGTCTAAGGCCTTCACCCTGCGTTAGCTCAGCAAGTACTGTTTACACATAAACTATACACATCCTCCTTTACTTGAAGTCATCTCTAGATTACTTACAATACCCAATATAACGTAAATACTATGTAATAGATGTTATACTGTATTGTTTTAAAATTTGTAGTATTTTTATTGTACTTGTATTTTTTATTATTATTGTTGTTATTATTTTTTGAGACAGAGCCTTAAGCTGTCGTCCTGGGTAGAGTGCCATGGCATCACAGCTCACAGCAACCTCCAACTCCTGGGCTCAAGTGATTCTCTTACTTCAACCTCCCAAGCAGCTGGGACTGCAGGCGCCTGCCAAAATGCCCGGCTATTTTTTGGTTGCAGCCCATCATTGTTGTTTGGGGGTCCGGGGCTGGATTCGAACCCACCAGCTCAGGTGTATGTGACTGGCACCTTAGCCGCCTGAGCCACAGGCACCAAGCCAATTTTTTATTATTTTTTTAAGATAGAATCTCACTCTGTCACCCTGGGTAGAGTGCAGTGGCATCGTAGCTCACAGCAACTTCAAACTCTTGGGCTCAAGTGATCCTCTTGCCTCAGTCTACTGAGTAGCAGGGACTACAGGTGCCCCCCAACTCCCAAAAGCCAGGCTAATTTTTCTATGTTTAGTAGAGACGGGGTCTCACCCTTGGTCAGGGCGGTTTTGAACTTCTGAACTCAAGCAATCCACCTATCTCAGTCTCCTAGAATGCTAGGATTCCACGTGTGAGCCACCATGCCTGGCCTTATTGTTGCACTTTTATTTTAACGATGTTTTAAATACTTTTTACCTGAGGTTGGTTGAATTTGAGGATAAAAATCCATGGACAAGGCCGGGCATGGTGGCTCATGCCTGTAATCCTAGTGCTCTGGGAGGCTGAGGTAGGCGGATCACTTGAGCTTATGAGTTTGAGACCATCCTGAGCAAAAGTGAGACCTCATCTCTACTAAAAATAGAAAAATTGAGGCAAGAGGATCACTTAAGCCCAAGAGATGGAGTATACTGTGATCTATGATGCCACAGCACTCTACCCAGGGTGACAGCTTGAGACTCTGTCTCACACACACACAAAAAAAAAACATGAATATGGGAGCCTGATTGTGTTTATTATTTAAGCCAGGGGTCCTCAAACATGAAGTGGTGTGATTGTATTTGTTCCCATTTTGTTTTCTTACTTCAAAATAAGATATGTGCAGTGTGCGTAGGAATTTGTTCATAGTTGTTTTTTTTTTAACTATAGTCCGGCCCTCCAACTGTCTGAGGGACAGTGAATTGGCCCCCTGTTTAAAAAGTTTGAGGATGCCTGATTTAAGCCATCCTATCGTGATTTTTTTTTTCTTTTAGTTACCTTTGAAGCACAGGATTTTTAAATACTGATAAAGTCCAATTTATCTATTTTTCTCTTGTGCTTTTGGTTGCATGGCTTAGTAATAAGAAAAAACGGGAAAATTTCATGAAAAAGTTTCCTCGGACATTATGCTGGGTTTTTTTGCAGCACAATCCCTGTCCTCAGAGAGCTGACACTCCACTGACACTCCCTGGGGTTTACTTACAGTGATGAAAAAGCTTGTGGTTTTCTCTCTGGTGTTTTGCCAGGTTGCTGGGTAAAGGTCTTTCATGTTCCGATGAGCCAGATGGCCCAATAAACAGCTTTGAATTTAAGTGGAATGAATCATCACTTAAATGTACTTAGAAATTCTGAAATTAGTCCAGTGTAAGTCATTTCTGTTTTTCTGCTTTCAGATGCTCAGGGTGGCTGTGCCAGCAGTGTTCATCGACTGTAGAATAAATCCAAACACTGACAGATGGTAGTTGTGCTATGTGAAGTGGAGATCAGCAAATCCTGCCCAATCTAGGGCCACATGTACCATATGTGTTTATAATAACAGAACGCTGAGGAGCACCTGGACACTCATCAACAGGGCACTGGTTCAATTAGGGTCTAGCCAAACCAGAATAATAACAGCCAACTTGTACTGAGGGTAGGGAATTAAAACTGTTGGGAGGCAAAACTTTTCCTCTACCCACTTAGGTTTACTCTATGGGGTCCTGCAAATTAAACTAACAAAAGACAGATTAGCAGGAGAAAAGCATTGTATTTTATTAATATTTACATGCACATGAGTGTACCAAACAAACATGAAAGTCAAGAAAGTGGTTGGGGCTTGGCGCCTGTAGCACAGTGGTTATGGCACCAGCCACATACACCGAGGCTGGTGGGTTCAAACCTGGCCTGGGCCAGCTAAACAACAATAACAACTGCAACAAAAAAATAGTCAGGTATTGTGGCAGGTGCCTGTCGTCCCAGCTACTTGGGAGGCTGAAGCAAGAGAATCGCTTAAGCCCAAGAGTTGGAGGTTGCTGTGAGCTGTGACACCACGGCACTCTAGCAAGGGCTACATAGTCAGACTCTGTCTCAAAACAAAGTGGTTGGACTCAGGGGCTTATGTAGCATTTTAGCAAAGAAAATAGAATTTGGGTTTCAACACTGATAAGTCATGGGAAAGTGACCAGGAAATCTATGGGAGAACTAATGGAAGATAAAGGCCATTTGGGTCTACTTATACAAACTCATGTTTCAATTACAAAAATATATATTGGAGGCTTGGCCCCGTAGTACAGTGGTTATGGCACCAGTCACATACACCGAGGCTGGTGGGTTTGAACCCAGCCCGGGCCAGCTAAAAAACAAACAACAATGACAACTGCAACAAAAAATATCCAGGTATTGTGCCGGGTGCCTGTAGTCCCAGCTACTTGGGAGGCTGAGGCAAGAGAATCGTTTAAGCCCAAGAGTTTGAGGTTGCTGTGAGCTATAATGCCATAGCACTCTAGCAAGGGCGACATAGTGAGACTCTGTCTTTAAATATATATCTGCTTAATTCTGAGGGGTTCTGTGAGCCAGGCATTGCCTGGGCTTGGCAGCACAGCCCAGTGGTGGTGGGTTCTGCTCTCACGGAACTCCCTTCCTGAAGCTTCTCCCCTACTGCGGAGAGTCACATAGAGATACAATTACAAGGGACATGAAGGTATGATGAAGGGCAGTTAGCCCTTAGAAGGAGCAGGTTTCTAGGAGAGCCCCAGGACCTTTGTCCTTGCTTTTCCAACTGCCTGGAGTGTTCCTCCTCATAGCTTGTTCCTCATCATGTCAGGTCTCTGTTCCAAAGTATCCTCTGGGTTTTTTTTTTTGTTTTTTGAGACAGAGTCTCACTTTGTCATCCTCGATAGAGTGCCATGGTGTTATAACTCACAGTAACCTCACACTCCTGGGCTGAAGCGAACCTCCTGCTTCAGCCTCCCGAGTAGCTGGGACTGCCCACCTCCACACCAGTGTCCTCTGAAAGGTCTTCTCTGACCATGAAGCTCAAGAGACCCCTATTCCTGGGATATTTTTTTTCATAGCACGTACCCCCTCCTGACATGCTGTAGTGAATGTGAATGTTTATTACCATTTTCTGTGGCCTCAATTGTCTGACAGCCTCTAGGAGGACACCTGACAGGGTTCCATTACCTTTGCATTTCCAGTGCTGAGAAAGTGCATGGCCTGCAGGAGTCAGTCAATATTTAGGGGATTAATAAATGTCTGGCAAGGTAGGTGGGCTAAGACTAGGCTGGACAAGAGGGGTGGGGACCCAGTGTCCACTGTCCAGGTCACATAGTTTCTGGCCTCTTGCTACAATGTACTGAGCACTTACTCTGTGCTAAGAGCATTGAATGAACTCAGTTTTCAAAGTGTAATTTTTTGTTTGTTTGTTTGTTTGTTTAGCAGGCTTGGGCCTAGTTCAAACTCACCAGCCCTGGTGCACATGGCCAGCGCCCTAACCACTGAGCTACGGGAGCCCCCAAAGTGTAATTTTTTAGAGGGAAGGAGACAGAGTGTGGCTCTATCGCCCCAGGTGTAGTACGGCAGCATCACTGTAGCTCACTGGAATCTCAAACTCCTGGGTTCAATTGATCTTCCTGAGTGCTAGAATTACAGGTGTGAGCCACTGTACCTTGCCACAAAGTGTAATTTTTAAACGTTAAACATATGGAAGCTCATATCCAAGGTTACTTGTGTCTGAGTCTCCTAGGCAATAAATAAAAAGAAATAAAAAGTTAAAAACATGATTTGCACACAAATACAAAAGAAGAATATGTCAAAGACGTTATTCAATTCATCAGTTAGTGGGATCAGTGAAATGGTGAAGCCAACTGCAGAAACATGGACAGAGCTAGGCAGGGTGGTGCGCACCTCCCAGCTTCTCAGAGGAACGTGAGCCCAGGAGTTCAAGGCTCTAGTGGCTCCCATTGTGCTTGTGAACAGCCACTGCCCTTTGGCTTGGACAACAGAGCCAGACCTCGTTTCTAAAAAAAAAAAAATTTGGATAAACGGGGGTTTCTATGGTCATCAGAAGAGGCTTTAAACAAAAACAAAGAATGTTACAATAAGATACATGAAGTTAAAGTCCTTGGGGGTAATAAAACTGTAACCAGACAGAAATCTACATATGAGCTTGGAACTTCACAATGCTTCAGTGGTCAGCAAAAAGTAAATAGCGATGTCAAATATAGGCAAATTTCCTTCCAAAACTAAAGAATGCTTGAAGAGTCTCCTTTTTTTTTTTCTTTGTTAAATTCGAGATGGAGTCTCATTCTGTCTCCCTGAGTAGAGTGTCCTGGTGTCAGCCTAGCTCACAGTAACCGCAAACTCTTAGGCTGAACAGATTGGGATTACAGGCGACCGCTATAACGCACGGCTGTAGAAAAATAGAAAATAGTTTTTCTATTTTTGGTAGAGATGGGGTCTCGCTCTTGCTCAGGCTAGTCTAGAACTCCTGAGCTCCAACGATCCACATACTTTGCCTTCCCAAAGTGCTAAGATTACAGGTGTGAGCCACAATGCTGGCCTGGAGAGCCTCCTTAAACAATGCCATTTAAAAAGACATGTCGTCCTCGAACTTCCAAGTTCTGCTTATTTCATCTTAATACGTTGGAACTCACATCACATTGAAATACACGTGCTACAACCATCCTCATTTTCCAGAGGGAAGAAAGTGAAGACATAATTTTGACAAAATCCACTAGGACAATGAAGTTTTCAAAATGCATTCTAGAAAAAGTGCTACATACCTCATTGCTGACTATCACTATGGTCACCTTTGAAGTACACCCTTCAAAGCAATTATGGTACTCTTTCTGACATGGCCATCAGAGCAGTCCTCATACAAGGTCTGACAATTAAGTTTGCAAACTCATCCTGGAGAAAGTATTTCGAAGGGTGAACTAGGTGCTGGTGTTGGCGCCCAGCTTCCCGAGAGGAGGGTTTTGAAGGTGGTTATAATGATTTTCAGCAACGAGATAAGTAGCGCTTTTTCTAGGATGAGAAACTTAAAAACTTTCTAGTTTGAGAACTTAAATTGTCGACACCATCCTTTGGACCTTAAACTTTGTTCTTAGCAATGCTGAACATGACTTGAAGCAAAGTCTACCCTTTAAGAAAGTTTGTTTTCCAGAGATGCCCAGGATGGCTTCAGAGACCAAGGGCAGGGCAGGGAGAGCAGGGGCCAAGGAGGACACTATGGCGGTAGACCCAGAGCAAGAGACCAAAGAGTTTGAAAACATTTTTAATCCATTTATTCAGCCAAATACTGAGTGTCCACTTCTACCAGACCCATCATGGGCACACAAAGGTGGCAAATACATCAGGATAGACTCTCTGCCCTCACAGGCTTATGTTCAAATGGGAGTCCTGTTTCTTTT
>CAUYPK010158946.1:0-35207 GCA_963574355.1 Loris lydekkerianus | reverse complement strand
ATTGCATTAAAATTATATATTGCTTTGGGCAGTATGGACATTTTAACAATGTTGATTCTTCCCAGCCATGTGCATGATATATTTTTCCATCTGTTAACATCTTCGGCTATTTCCTTTCTTAGAGTTTCATAGTTTTCTTTGTAGAGATCTTTCACGTCCTTTGTTAGGTATACTACCAAATATTTCATCTTCACTACTGTGAAAGGAATAGAGTTCTTGACTGTTTGTTTGGCTTGGTTTTTGTTGGTATATATAAAGGCTACAGATGTATGGGTGTTGATTTTGTACCCTGAGATATTACTATATTCCTTGATCACTTCTAAAAGTTTTGTAGTAGAATCCCTAGTGTTTTCCAGATATACGATCATATCATCTGCGAAGAGTGAAAGTTTGATATCTTCTGACCCTATGTGTATACCCTTGATCCACAGTTTTCTCACAATGGCTCTTAAACTCATAGAGGCCATCTACAGCAAACCCACAGCCAATATCGTATTGAATGGAGTTAAATTGAAATCATTTCCAATTAGATGAGGAACCAGGCAAGGTTGCCCATTGTCTCCATTGCTCTTTAACATTGTAATGGAAGCTTTAGTCATTGCAATTAGGGATTGCAATGAAACTGTCTGCTATCTGAATTTCAGAATCTCTGAGATTTCTGGCTGTGGAAGCAGCTCTGGAGTGTGATACACACGGATCCAGCAATAGGGCTGGAGGTGGTGTACATGGTTCTGGGATTGCCTGGCACCCAGTGACTTTGGCATAAAGAGCCCAAGGCTCCAGCAGTCTCTGGCCAGGAGAAGGGCTCTGCGCATAGGCAGGGAGAGTTCCAGAGGGCACGCACCTACCATTATTCCTGGCCAGATGAGCAGGCCTGTGTGTAGGCATGGGGGATACAGGAGAGAGGGTGTGGGGTTGCGTGGCTCCTGCACTTCCTGGTCAGGGCATGCAGAGGCCCAGCAGGCGCAGGTCACAGGTTGGGGTCATGGTGCAGTTCTTATGGAGGTCCGGGCAGTGTCAAGCCCAGGAGTTTGAGGTTGCTATGAGCTGTGACTCCTTATAACTCTACCCAGGGCAAAAGCCCGAGGCTCCAGTGTGCCAAAACCCGAGGCTCCAGTGTGCCAAAACCAATCTCACTCCACCCCTAAGGGTTAAGGTTGTAAGACAGCTCAGTCTCCGCCTTTAGGCTGCTCAGTCACTAGGTTACTAGCTCCCACCTGATCCTTGCTCTGGGACCCTGAGGGTGGAGCTTGCTGGGGCAGTTCTCTCACAATGGCTTCCTGCGGCCCAGCTCAGCGGCTCAGTCTCAGGCCCTGGTCAATGCCCAGAGTTCTCTGCTCTCCTGCTCAAGATCTCTCCAAAGCAGTTTAAATGAGTACCAGTCCAAAAACACTGAAACAGTTCACAGGTAAGGCCTTTCTAGTTTGTAGTCTCGCTGCTGCTTGTACTTACGGTTGCTGGTGGGATTAGGTTGATTGAACACGCACAACCACTTGCCTGTTTTCCACTGTTTTTGTCCTCCTCTTGGGGTCCAGAAGTCCCTTGCTGACTCCCTATATCCTCAAAGGGATGATTATAGGGAGATGCCACCAGCCAGAGATGCCTGGAGTCTTATCTCCCCAGATTCACCATGTCCAGTTTTAGGGAAGCTCATTTTCATTTTTCTTAATCTTTTCTTCATAGAATTCCAGAAATGTTTTTTTGTAGATTAGTTCCATGTTGTACTTCTTTGCCATTTCAATTAGCAGTGGAAAATAGACCAAGAATTCAGGGACATCCACATCACCTTCCATGTTGAAGTCATATTTGCAGCCAAATAAAGGATAATCTCCTTTCTTCTGAAATTTCACAGTATATATTTCATTTCCAAATGATTCTGTTTCTGAAGCTTCAAGGCATCTTATCAGTTCGAAGCTGTTGGGAGTGGTACCAATAAAATAGCCCCCAGTGTTAAGCCTCTCACAAGCATTTTTGAGCATCATGTCAGCTTGCTCATAGGACTCAAATGAGTAGTGACAGACAAACTTACAACTGCAAATGTCAAAGCACATTCCTGGGTCACGAAATTTGTCAACTAAAAGTTCCTTTGAGCAGTCAGCAGTTATAAATTCCGCACTGAAAATATATTCATTATTACAAGGATTTTTCATGTCCTCATACTGCTGCTGACACCGTTTGATAGATATATCAGCAATATCAGTACAAACTAGCTTGTTAATTCTACCCTTTTTCCACTTGAGCAAATCTCCACCTTTACCACATCCCAGGTCCAAAACAGTGATATCATGTTTTTTCTGTTATACCTTTTCTAAAAATTCCCCAATGAGAACACTTTTCATCCAATTATTAAATTTCTTAGGTAAAAAATACTACTTTGACTATGTTTCTCCAAACCAACTTCCTGAAGCTCATTATAGTGGGCAGCTACTGCTGAGCTATGTCCTTCTTCTAGGTTTTTCTGCTTTTCAGAAACATCCTCAAGTTCTATTCTATTTTTTTTGAGTGCCATCTCCAGTAGAAGGTTCATCTTTTGGAACATCATCACTTTCTTTTTTTCTTTTCTTTGAAATGCCTTTATCCTCACCGGCACCTTTTTGCTCTGGGACAATTTCAGCATCAAGTTTTCTTTTCTTGGACAGAGTGTCTTCCCCACCACTGGAACTTTCCTTTACAAGATCATCTTCAAACTCTTTCCTGTTTTTTGGTGTGCCTACTTTCTCACAAATAGAAGTCTTTTCAGAAAGCCAAGTCCCAGAAGGTGTTGTATTTTCACTAACACTGAATGAAGACTCTGTTTCAGAATTTACTGAAGATTTTGCCTATTCAAGAGACATCTTTTTATACTCCTCTGCATTTGCAGACTTTTCCATTTTGGATTACTTGAATTGTTAAACCAACACATACAGCCATCCATGATTCTCAACTATATTCATTGAATCACTTGTCTTTCCCACAATGACTTGAAATTGGCCTTATCCATTATTTTGTGTTTTTCAGTTTTGGCTCATTGATCTATTTAAGTGCCAGAATCAAATCATTTTCATCAATGTAGCTTTTAGACCTTTTCAAATTTTTGGTAAGAATAAGCCCAGAGAGCCTTTCTAAAGTTTTTTTTTTGTTTGTTTGTTTTGTTATTGCCATTGAGATTTTTTGAGAGAATGAAAGCCATTTTTTGTCTTTGGTGTCCAGAATAATGCCAGGAATATAGGCTCCTTGATCCTCTTAACTGACAAGCCCTGTTTTTATGCTGAAAGACCAAACTTCATAACAAGGAGATTGTAAAATGAAAGCTAAGTGTCCTCCTCCAATTCCCTTACAGTTACAACCCTGCCTGAACGTAGTGACACTGGGCTGCAGCTTGGGTTACTTCTGACAGGTGTAATAGAAAGAGTCAAAACTTGAATTTCCCAGCAAATTTAGCATTCTGCAGATGTATTCTTTCCACTTAAAAAAAAAGGGGGGGGGAGGAATAGAAAAAAAATGAATGCAAGTCAGAAAAAAAAATTCTACCCTTGGCAACCCTGTCCTTGATTGCTGCAAGTGATTCCATTACATATTTAAGGAAAACCAAAAGCACACAAAGTATGGGGCTAAGGTCGTGGGGCTGACATGTGGCCAGAGCTGGTGTGGACGTGGCCTCTGCTGCCCCTTCCTGGGCCTCCTGAAGTTGTTGGACACTGATGCAGTGGGAGCTTGGTATGAAGCTAATGTTTTGAGTGGGTGAGGTGTAGGAAGAAAGTACAGATATTTAGACTTTTTTCTTCTCTGCTTCTTTCTCACACAATACTCCTGGCTTCTATAGGAACAGGCCCTCATTGTGCAACCCTGCCATGGGCTCTTTGGCAGGGGTGCTGTCTGCAGCCTCGTGAGAGATCATCTTTGAGAGACTGCAGGGAGCCAGGGAGCAAAACTCACAATGGCCCTGACCTGGGGGAGCCCCACATCATCTGCTGGATGTCTCTGCCTCCCTTTCTAGAGCTTCTCTTGCCACAGAATGACCCAAGCTTCAGGAGGTGCCCAGTGCTTGGTACTTAGAAGCCAAGATGAGCCCACCCCACACACCGGTGCACTGTTTATAGCTGGCGCCTTCTCCTCCTTTCTCAGAGACCGTGCTGGTAGTGTGTCTGCAATGGAGAAGGCGAGGGGAACAGAGAAGGTTTCCATTCTTTTTTATTAATATTAAATCATAGCTGTGTACATTAATGTGATCATGGGGCACCATAGAAGGTTCCCATTGGAGGGGATGTGCTGAGTGCTGTCCAGGTGGGAAGGAAGTGACCTGTGTCCAGCCCACCGCCTCCCCAGCAGCTCAGTGTGGACCCCCAACCCCCAGGTGCTTTTCAGGACCAGCCCCAGGGGTGGGACAAGCAGAGGCCTGGCCTGTGGGATGTCCTCACGGGTGCTGCTGCAGGACCATCCCTGTCCCCAGTGTTGCCACCCCAGGGCTCTAGCTCAGGCCATCTGATGTCACCCCGCCTTGTCTCCTTGCTCAGTCTATGTCTGCTAAATGTTCTTTCCTGTTGCCCCTGTGCCAGCTCTCTTCCTAGAGCTCTCCTCTTTGTCACCCTCAGGGAGGGCTGGTAAGGTGGGGAGTAAGGTTAAAAGACGATGTATAGCGCTGCCTTTCCCAGGGGACCAGCAGGCAGTGCACGCTGCAACCACACTGGTGCTCACCAGGAGGGTCTCCTATCTGCTGTGGGGAGGGCATTGGCTTCCCATGGCTGAGAAGAAGATTAAATCCACGTGATAATGACAATTGTGGTTGTGCTGTGCTAACTATGTGCCAAGCACCGCCCTGACTTCATTCAACCCTCTCAAAACCTGTAGACTACTATTTTTATTGTCCCTGTCTTTATAGATAAGTCACAGTGAACTGCTAGGATTCAGTGAGACCCCCAAAATATCTAGTGTATCATTAAAATCTCAGTAAAGATGGCCTGGCTCGTGAGAGCTAACCATGTAATCTACAGGGATGTTACACTGGTAGTTTAAAATTGGACGTGGTAGGAACATTTATACCACAGTAAATGGCAAAAATAATGCAAATCAAGTATTTTTTGCTTTTTCTCTTTTACCCAGAAGGCCTACTAAACCGGAAATAATCTTAGAATTGCTCCCTACTAAAATCGATGCATTAAAAAAGGGGACCCTCTCAATTTCTTTTTATTTTTGGAGATGGAGTCTCACTCTATTGCCCTGGGTAGAGTGCTATGGTGTCATAGTTCACAGCAACCTCAAACTCCTGAGTTCGAGGGATTCTCAAACTTCAGCCTCCTGAGTAGCTGGGACTACAGGCACCTACCACAACACTTGGCTAGTTTTTCTATTTTTTAGTAGAGATGAAGTCTTACTCTTGTTCAGGCTGGTCTTGAACTCCTGAGCTCAAGCAATCCACCTGCCTTGGCCTCCCAAAGTGCTAAGATTATAAGCATGCGCCACCTCACCTGGCTTCAAATTTCTTTAATGGAGAAAACATTTTTCTCTGTACCTTTATGTCACCATACTGATAAATGACAAGGGAATTATGACTTTACACGAAATTCAGTAGACACAGCCCCTGTGCTCATGGGAGCTGTAACTTTTGTAACTTTTTGATGCACCTGGAATAGTTATGGGAAACCTGGGCCATGGGAGGAGTGCAGGAGAAAAGTGAGATCAGATCCCTCCAATGCAAGGTGGGCGGGCAGCACATTGCAATTAAGCACAGCATGCTTGGAGGCCGGACATGCTGTTGGGCAAGACAGCCCAGAGCACTGTCTAGGCTTATGCTACCCAAGAGGATAGCAGAGTGTTGGGGGCACTGTGTGCTCTGTCCTGACCCTCTGGGAAAGCACAGGCTGTGCCCTGAGGAGCCGCATGTGCTCAGAGTGACCACTGGCAACTGGCCGGTCAACTCCACTTGGGTTGCAATCCGAGGCTCCGTAATCCCTGGGCTTGGGGCCCTGGGCATGCCGAGCGAGCCAGACACCCAGAGAACATCATTCACATTCCTTGGGGCTGGCAGCAGGAGCTAAAAGCCAGACACCTCTTGATGGGCACCCAGGTCATCCAAGCACCTCCCTGTGTGGAAGTGATTGTCCTGAGAGCAATCCTTTAACAAAGCCATTCAGTGGGTGTTTCCAGGGGGCTTCCAGGATCAGACTGCTGAAGGATCAGACTGCCTGTGGAGGTTGCTTCTAATGCTGAAATTCTATTCTTCTGTGAAAGTGCATTTGCAACAGTCAGAGGTATTTATAGATCACGAATCATCTGCAGCATCATGTGACCAGGTGGACAAGAGTTTGCCAGGGGCCCCAGCAGCCTCTCCCTGGCTTCCTAAGCCTCTGCCTCATCTTGGCGCTCTTGGCCCTGCAGCAGCACATTGTGAACACAGCACTTTCCACATGAAGTTCACTCATCTGTTTACAAGACTCCCTCCCCACTGCTACCCCAAAGCACCTTAAAGGAAATTTTTTTTTCTCATTTTGTACCCCCAGCTCCTAGCATCATGCTTTGAATACAGGAGAAGCTCCCTTAAAGCCACAGGGGGACAGAATTAAACCGGGGCATGGACCAGGCAGCCACCAATCTCTCTCCGTCTAGCCCTTCTGTATGTCCTGCTATATGAACTTTAAGTCCCCCAGGAGGGGAATGTCAGGAAAATGGGCCCAGTGAGCTACTTCCTTTGAAGCAGGAACAGGCAGCTTACAGGAAGACCGCAGCCCTGCAAGCTTGGATCGTCCTTTCCCAGGAGGTGGTTTCCCACAGAGACAGCCAGATTTGGGGAACATTTTGGTCCTCTTGGACTCTTTGGGGAAGAAACCCTGGTCCTCTTATTGGCTTCAGTTTGAGACACTAATTTGGTGCACAGAGGGCTCTGCCACAGCACCTAAGCCCAAGGCTGATGGCCTCAGAGTGCGCCTTGTTTTGGATGCCAGAACGTCTTCCCACCTCTGTGTGGCCCAAGGTGCCTTTTATTCCTCAGTGTCTCCAGTGGCAGGCCCTTCCCCGGCATCTGCAGCCAGAGGCCCAGGCTCTTCCCGGAGATCACCTCCTTCCCCACCCCCATCAGCTGGTAGTGTGCTCCTGTGGGGAAGATAGCCTTTACCATTAGGAGTGCCTGTCCACCTCCACACAGCAGGCATGACCCTGGAGGAAATAGGTAAGCTGGATATTTATGCTGTATGTGGGATGATTTTGTCTGCACGGAGAACTCATCAGCTGAACCAGCAGCATTAATGTATGAATGTTTGTATTTTCTTTTTGTAATCAAAAATTTCTTTTGTTCAAATGAAATCCTACATGGGAACCAGTTGTATCAGACATAGACTGGAATTGGGGGGGATCTGCATGGAGCTGGGGTAGGTTGGAGTGGGGTTCCTGGGAGGGGTCTGCCATCCACTGCCTCCCTCTGTCTCCTATTCCTGGAAGGTCATGGGGGCCCTGCTGAAGACCTGAACATGAACTGGGACCTCAGCATGGAAACCATGAGTCTGAAAAGATCTACAATTATGAGTCCTCCAAGACATGACTTAAAAATTTTAGAAGTAAATTAATATTCTCATGGGCCACATTCCCCCCCTAGTAATTTTGTCAATAATTTGGGCTTAATGCAAACCTTTCATGGCACCTAGAGCAGTGGAAGCTCCCTCTTCCCTACAGAAGCAGCTTGGCCTTCTCTCCATCCCACCCCTCCTCTCAGCTGCCCTTAGGCCAGACCTCTCTGTGCCCTTTTGTCCAGCTGTCTTCCTCACCCCAACCTTTAAATAAGTGACTTTGTGTGGCCCGAGGTGCCTTTCATTCCTTGGTATCTCCAGTGGCAGGCCTTTCCCCCAGCATCTGCAGCCAGAGGCCCAGGCTGTGAGTGGCAAAGGAACCTCAGAGGCCCCTAAGACATGAGGCCACAGCCTAATTCTGTCCCAGGGCAGGATAGGCCAGGAGCAGGGAGCTGTTGTCACCTGTGTGCCACATTCCCCCCTCCCCAGCAGCTTTAATCAGTGGGTGTCAAAACACAGGAGCAACATCAGTCTGAAGGAGGGGATTGAGATTCTCCTCCCACCTCCATTGTCGCTGGTTTACCAGAGGAACAGAAGCCTAGGACAGGACTCCACCCCCAAGGAAAACAGGGAAGGGTGCAGTGACCAAGCCTGAGTTCTGTGGAATTTCTGCAAAACTATGAACATGGAAAGGTGGGGACAGCTGTGAAATGAGCCGTGTATGAAAGAAAAGGGACAGTACTCCCTGGGAGTGACCTCCAGAGTAGGGGCACAGGAACCCTCGGTAAGCATAGGCCCCAGGCAGGTGGCCGGTGTTGTGGGTGAGCTGCATCTCCCCCTCGGCACATTCCTGTATGGAAGGCCTAACCCCCAGTGCCTCAGAGTGTGATCTGAGGTCACTAAGTCAAAGTGAGGTCATTAGACTGAGCCCTGATCCAATACGACCAGTGCCCTTATACAACAATGGGAAACTGCCTATAATCTTAGCACTCTGGGAGGTCAAGGCGGGTGGATCACCTGAACTTTAGACCAGCTTGACCAAGAGTGAGACCCCATCTCTACTAACAATACAAAAACTAACCAGGAGTGGTAGTGCCTTCCTATAGTCCCAGCTACTCTGGAGGCTGAGGCAAGAGGATTGCTTGAGCTCAGGAGTTTGAAATTGCCATGAGCTATGATGATGCCACGGCACACTAGCCAAGGTGACAGAGTTAGACTGTCTCTCAAACAAACAAACAAACAAACAAACAGAAAAAGTGGACACAGAGACAGACATGCAGGGGGGAGCTTTGTGAAGAGGAAGATGTCCTCTATAAGCCAAGGAGGGGGCCTGGAACAGACCCCAGGAATAACCTGCCAGTGTCCTGATACCAGACTACTGGACTCTGGAACTTAGAGACAGTAAATTTCTGTTGTCACAGTCCCTCAGTTTGCAGTATTTTGTTACAGGAGCCTTAGGAAAATACTTCAAAGAAGGTAGGCCTGCACCGGCACCCAGAGAGCCAGCAAAGTAGAAACACTGACACGGTGGCTCCCTGGTGAGTGTGGCCAGAGCCTGCTGCCCCCCACGTTCCCTCCCTGCTCCGCAAAGATTCAGGCTGGCTGTTTCCCTAGGCTTCCTCACAGCTCTACCTCATCTTCTCAGCTGATCAGTTCTCCAGTCTTGCAAAACAAAATGATTCCCGATCTGATCAAATTCAGACCTTCTTGTACCAGTTGTACAAGTCATCTCATTCATACAACAAAGTCCCCAAACCGTGAAGAGTAGTGTCACCCTTTACTAAAGGTTTTCTTGAGGGGAAGGCAGAGCATGTGCTACGTGGAGCAGTTTGTGTGGACTATGCTGTGTCAGCTTCTCTCCACTTCTCTGCTCCCTGCATGGCAGGACGGAGCGGCTGCTGGGAGGCTGCTTGCTTTCTCGGCAGGCACAATATCCTAGTTGCACTCACTCTGCCCTGCTTTTCCTTCCCTCCTCCATGCCCACTCTCTCAGCTTCCTTCCCCATTCTGTGTGTTTCCCCCCCTTCTTGGTAGTGTGTGCTCTTTCGTGATGCATTTTGCTTCTCTTAGCTTTTCTCTGTTCTCCAGCCGGTGTCCCAGTGAGAATAACAAAGGCAGCTCCAGGAACCAGCCTGCCCAGATGAGAGAGAAGACTCCTTCCTCATTTTCAAGGAAAAGGTTGCAAAGACCTCATTTAATATACATACATGTTAAATTATATATATCTATGTATGTGGATCTGTTTTAAATCCCAGTCACATAGGAAAAATATAAAGCTTTTATTTCTGTGTCCGCACTTAAGGTGTTCTCGTTGAGAAACCCATAGTCTCAGACAGAACTCTGAGCTCCCAAAAATATACACACACACAAACTTCTTTAAATGGTTACCAGACTTTCTACCATCTATCTCCTCCTAAGGTCACTGTTTCCTTTAAAATGTTTTTTATTTTTATTTTATTTTTTTTTAATTTATTTTATTGTTAAATCATAGCTGTGTACATTAGTGCAATCAAGGGGTACAATGTCCGGGTTTCATATACAATCTGAAATATTCTCATCAAACTGTTCAACATAGCCTTCATGGCATTTTCTTAGTTACTGTATGTAGGCATTTGTATTCTTCATTGAGTAAGTTTTGCCTGTACCCATTCTAAGATGCATATACAATGCATGTTTACCCTAGAAAAAGCACAAAGAAAAGAAAAAGAAAAGAAAATTTGTTCCACTACATAGACAGCATCATTATTCACATTTCGGCGTATATATCCATTCAGATTTTGTTTTCCCAAAATGTGCACATAAATATCTATCTCTTTATCTGACTATCTACAAATATGTATTTAGAAAAGTGGAACTTAACACATACTATTTGTGTGTTTACAAAATGGAATTAAATACATCCTATTTGCTTCCTAAATACATCCTGTTTTCCTTCCATCTTCCTGTGTCAATGTGCTTTTGTTACAGTGTGATTTTCAATGGCTGCTTAGGCCGTTGTGGCGGGCTCAGAGGCAAATAGTTTTCCTGATGAGGAAGAGGAGTGAGGATAGGACTTAGAGTCAGTGGCATGGTCACACCCAGACATACAGGTGCTCATGAAACAATTGTTGATGGATTGAGTAAAATGTTAAAGAAAGATTTCTCAAAGAGCACAACTCATTTATTCAGGATGAACTATAATTGTTTGGGGGATATTAGATCATAGAAGAGCTGGCCTGAACTGAGTAGAAGCTAACACAGCCTTGCAGACTTATTTTAATTTTGAGCATAAAAGTCTTAGATCTAACAATCAGCTGCCAAAACTCACTAAGGAGGGTGTCCGTGGACCAGAAGGGCCTCTTCAGGGAGACAGTGTTTGGGTGAAACTTTCACACTTTTTTTGCAGACACGGAAGAATCGCTAAATCTGAGCAAACTTGAGGAACCACCCACACTTTAGAGAACTCTTTACAGCAAACTTTCTGGGATTTATGCATCACCACACAAAAATTTTCCATGACTTACATGACCAAGAGGGAAAACAACGCTGTTCTTCATAAACAGTTGACTCTCTTGGCTCAGAAGTCACTAAACACCGGGCAGACGCCTATTGATGACTGCAGCCTCTCTGCCACAATCAGATGCTGCCTGAGCTGCTGCCTGGCACAGGCTCTGTGATGGCTTAAGAGCAGGGTGACAGAGGCACTGCTCTGGTGGCTGGAAGTTATTGCTGAGATAGCTGGCATTTTTAATACACATTCCAGGAAGTCCAGGGACTTCTGGCCAGCCTGTATGAGTTTAAGGGAAAAGAATTAATTCTCTTTCGGAATGCCTCCCTCTGTGTTACCCAAAATAGACTCTGTGATCTTGTTCTTGTTGATGATTGGATGCAGGAGAAAAATCCCAGCCTGGAAGCTCCTTCTTCTTTCCTCATTAGCATGCTAGAGATAATAAACAGAGGCACAGTGGAGTTGTCTCCTGTGGGTGGCTAATTTTGTGGGGTGTAGATAGGTTACCTGCACTGCCCTGCCTTGCTTAAGGAGTTTTTTCACATCACTCTCATCAACTAGGAAATTTAGAGCTGTTTCAGTGGGGTATTCTATAAAGTCAAATCCTCTTGGTTTGTATAGGAAAAACTTTGTGACTCTGGTGAAAAGAGAAATATGTCTCCATATGCCAACTCCACCTCAGATGTTAAAGTAGATGTGATTTGCTGACACTGGGGTCTGTCCAAGCCCTCCCCAGTCCCTTTCAGCTCTAAGCACTGACACCTTCTTCTTGATTTTTCAGCTCCCTGATCCCCATTTACTAACATTTTTGATCAAAGCTAACTCTGTAGTAACAGGTTTAGTTCCACCTTTGGGTGGCACAAGAGATCCATCTGGGTGTGTGATGTGCTTGGGGTGAGGCGTGGATGCTGCTGCCCCAGCCTGGCCCCTGCTTTCCCCAACACACAGAATGTTGGCCAGGATCACCCCACTCTCCCGCTTTCCTTACAGGCTGTGTACTCAGGTGCTGGGAGGCTGGTTTGTTCTAATAGGCTCAAGAGCTTGTTGGCTCTGCCTCCTTGAACAGAGTGAACTGTAAAAGAGAGTCATTGATCCTTAGATCAGAAGGCTCTGTTTTAAAAAATTTTCAATTAAAAAAATGATAAAATACTCATCGCATAAAATTTGCCATCTTAACCATTTGGCATTAAGTGTGTTCACCTGGTTGTGCAGCTGTCACCACCAGCCACTCACAGAACTCTTTTCGTCACCCCAAACTGAAACACTATAGCCACCAAACAACTCTCCCCCTTGATAACCACCATTCTACTTTGTCTCTGTGAACTTGACTTCTCTACACCTCGCATCTACGAGGAACCCTATGGTGTTGCCTTTCTGTGACTAGCTTATTTTATTTAGCATGATGTCACGGTTCAGCCATGTTGTAGCATGTGTTAGAATCTCCTTTTTTTAAGCCTTTTTTCCCATTGTGTGTGTGTACCATTTGTTGTTTATCCATGCACCTGTTGGTGGACACATGAGTTCTTCCACCTTTTGGCCACTGTGAATAGTGCTGCTGTGAACATGGGAGTGTGAATACACCTGAGCTTTGAGATAATTGTAGATTCACACGCAATTGTCAAGAATAATACAGGGGTGTGTGTGTGTGTGTGTGTGTGTGAATTTAGTTCTATACACTTTTATCCCTTGTGTAGGGTCATATACCCACCACCTAAATCAAGATACAGAACAAAGATCCCTTGCGTTGACAAGGCCCCCATGTTCAGCCTGGAGTTTATGTTTCATTTCTAAAGGACCAGAAGCAACAAACAGCTCAGGCCTCCTCTGGATATGTCCTGTTTCAGGTTTTCCAGACAACACTGCAGTGGCAGCAAAGGACAGACCTTGATCTAGGTGGTGGCTCCTCAGCCTACAGTTTAAGCCACAGCTTCCAAGGCTGGGGTGCTGGTCCTTTGTGCCTCATAGACAGGTGCCCTCCGGCCAGTGCTACCACTTTATATCCCTGGTTCTGGCCACTGACTACTGGCTCATTGGTCACCATGATGCTCACCAAATCCCAGCCAATGCCATGGAAATTAAATCCCAGGTGATGGCCTCTTAAGTGAAATGGTCCTGCTAGAACAGGGCTGTCCAATAGGAAGCAAAGATGAGTTTTAAATTTTAAAGTCATTACACTAAAATTAAAAAGAGGAAAATTAATTAATAATACACTGTGTTTAATGTAACACATGAAAAATATTATCATTTCCAGATGTAATTAATCAAAACACTTCCAGTGGGGTATTCCGCACCCTTTTTTTTTTTTGTAGTTTTTGGCTGGGGCTGAGTTTGAACCCACCACCTCCGGCATATGAGGCTGGCGCCCTACTCTGTTGTGCTGCCTGCTGCACCCTTTTTTATTCACACCAGGTCTGATGGCGGGTGCACAGTCTGCACTTACTCCCACATTTTGATTTGGGTGAGCCACACCTCAAGGGCCTGACAGCCTGTGCGCATTGGTCATCCCAGTCCCAGAATCAAACTCTGCACAGCCAAACTCTGTGACCACCTGTTGTCCCAGGAGCTTGTTAGTCCCACTGATGGGATTGAGCAGCCCTCAGGTAGCTGTGCCAGGGAGCAGCTGGTGGCAGGAACATACCAACTTTGCTTTTAGGGTTTGTAACCCTGGGAACTTGTTTATCCACAGCTCTAGTCTGTGCACCTGTAGGTAGCCCCAACATGGGAACTCGTCTAGAAGGTCAGAAAAGAAGCAATTGGCCCTGTGACGCACCCTGACACCTTTGGAGACACTGGAGGCAAGTGCAGCTGTAGCAGCTTTTAAGGGCATTAAAATGCAATTACTGACTATTGGAAAGGAATGGAACTCTGGAAGGTGGCATAGTTTCCTGGATCGAAAGTCTTGGGAATTCCACATGAGTCATCAAGGCTGACCCCATAATTCCCCCAGGGAGAGGGGCAATTCTGCTACCCCTTGTCAATTCTGCCCTAGCGTTCTGTCCAGGAGTTGGCACTGCCTCCTACGTGCAGCCACTTCAGGAGATAGATGGAATACCAGCAGCCCACAGGCGTCCTTTGTCAGCAAAAAGCACCCTGGAAATGGGTGGCTGGATGAAAAGTCTTCTGTCTCTTGTAGGCTGGGACAATATCTTCCATGGCCTACACTTTTATTATGGGAATAGTTCTCTATATCCTCAATGCTCCTGAGACAACTGCACATTTTCTGTGAAATGTGTGGCTTTGTGGGCTTGCAGCCCGGTGGCTCTCCCTGAAGAGGCCTTTCACACTGCTGTTCAGAGACCGACTCCTACCCTACTGCCCTCAGCCCAGCCAGGCCCCAGCTGACCCAGCATGTCGCCAGATGTGCATAGAGAACATCTGAATCTTTCACATTTACAGGATTAAACATAATATAGTCACTTGCCACGGAATGATGTCTCAGTCAATGGCAGACTGCACAAGAGATGTGGTCCCTTAAGGTAATAGTGGAGTTGTTCAATGCAGCCGGCTGTCCTGTCTGGGTTTACCCAAGCACACTGTGGGATGTTTGCATGATGGCAGAGTCGCGTGCATTTTTCAGAAGGCATCCCTGGGGCTAAGCAGCCCGTGACTGTGTATTAAGGCCCATTTTGCCTGTTTCTTTTTACCTTTTTGATGTGGTTACTTGAAGGTTTAAAACTACACGTGTGGTTTTTCATTAGGCAGAGTGTCTCTGGTGGACTGTTGTAGGGGGGACTGTGTCTACCACGGCCTACACCTTCATTATGACACACTGTTCTATTTATGGTATGACCCACTGGACTGGGAATCATAGCATCTGAGTCCTAATTCTAGACAGCACTAAGTAACCTGAAGGCTTTGAGTAAATTCCTTCTCTGGGCGTCAATTTCCTCATCTGTGAAATAGGAGAGTAGAAGTAGATAATTTCCAACTTGCAGATGACAACTTTGAACTTTTCTGTTACTCTGATAGCATGAGTAAAGGGAAGGAAAGGGTGATTTGCATCTTCTTGCAGAAAGGCAGGCCTGTGCCAGGTGCTCTGATGAGAGGTTAAATAGCTAAGCGTTGGTAAACGGGCCTGGTGCAGGAGGAGCGTTTGTTTATTCATTAGACACCTCCCTGCAGGCTGAGTTCCCTGAGGACCTTTCCTTTTGGAAACATCTCCATGCTCAGGAGGTGCGATGGACTGAGGGCCTGACCTGAGAAGTCCTCCCAGCAGCTAGCTCACAAATGCAGGGCCCTGCTTCTCAGAAATCAATTTCAGGGCAAGGGAGCAAAGGCATTAACTGTCTCTTCCAGGAAACCTTCACAGAAAATTTCTTAAGGGCTGCTTCTGGGCTCATGCATCACTTATGCGTGCAAACATTGAGATAAATATTTCAGCTGAGCAAATAGAAGAGCCAGGACGACTTACTCCCTGGCTTCTCGTCAGTGTCGTCAGAAAAGCCTGCAGCTGGGTCCTCTGTGCTCTGCCGTCTTAGATCTTGGTGCTGTTTCCTGTAGCTTGTAGGAACATCCCTCCCTGTGGGTCACTTCTGTGCTTTACAAACCTGTAATGGTCTCTGTCTCCCTGAGAACAGAGTCTGGGCTGATACTCCAGTGTTCCCCTCCCTACTGGCTCTGGGTGTCCCAGGTAACTTGCATTTCCTGAGCCTGGTCCAGCAAGACTGCAGCCTGGCTCACAGGACAGGCCGTGAGGGACAGGCCCTCTCCTCCACCTACAACTATTGGCTTCGGTGTTCTCAGCTTATGTGACACTGATTCTTCCCCAATAGCAGTTAGAGGGAGTGCTGTGCTCCCTGACCCCTCAGCTGTGTCCTCTGAGCTGGTCCTGCTGTGTCTTATTGATCCTTACAGCTCCTGCATGCTGCCCCTGTGCTGACTTCCTTCTCCTTCTGGACTGAGCTCTCCTTCCTCTAGGTCCCTGTGCCACATTTCCTGTGCTTCTGCCACAGCACTTGTGTTAGTTTGCCATGGCTGCTGTACAGAGCACACAGACTACATGGTTTAAACAATAGAAGTTTATTTTCTCAGTCCTGGAGCCTACAAGTCCGAGATCAAGGTGTCGGCAGGAATTTTTGTTTTTGTTTTATTGTCTTGAGGCTTCTCTTCTTGGCTTGTGGACAGTGTCTTCTTCCTGTATCTTCATTTGGTCTTCCCTGAGGACACAGATGTCTCTTTTTCTTTCATAGACACTGGTCATATTGGATCTGGGTCTACCCTAGTGACCTCACTGTGACTTTGTTACCACTGTCCCCAAAGACCCTGCCCCCAATTACAGTCACATCCTGTAGGTGCTGGAAGGTAGGGCTTCGACATACGGATTTTGGGGTGGGGACACGAGTCAGCCATGGCGGTGTGGATCACAGAAGTCTTGAACCTGTCGTGAGTTAGGTGAGCACTGCTTCCCCTTCTGCCTGAGAGACACTGTCTGAGTCAGCTCTGTTCCTTCTCAGCATTCACTTCTGTTCGTTACTTTTCAGGAGACATTCCTAGAGCCCAGCCAAGATAACGAGGTCTGACAATTAAATTTGTGAACTCATCCTAGAAAAAGTGCTATATACTTCACTGCTGAATGTTACTATGGTCACCTTTGAAGTACTTACTTACCCTGGGAAGCTATGTATTGATGCCAGTACCTAGTCTACCCTTCAGCGCAATTTTGGAACTCTTTTCCTGGAATGGCCATCAAAGCTGTTCTTGTATTAATTACTTTTGATGTCGTGAATATCATCAAAATGTCTTCCTTTCAATATTTCCTTTATCTTTAGGTAAAGAAACAAGTCACTGCAGGCTGGATCAGGTGAGTACAGAGTGTATTCTAATACAGTTATTTGTTTACTGGCTAAAAACTTCCTCACAGATAGTGTTGTGGGAGGTGGTGCATTGTCAAGATACAAGAGGCGTGAGTTGGCAGCCAAGATTTTCAGTTAGATTTTTTTCTACTTATTTCTCTATTGATGTTTATTTGGTTTGCTATGCTTCTCACAGTCAGCTGATGATTTTGTGCAAAATTAATACAAAAGTGTTAACAGTGTTGAACTGTTACCACTGTCTCCAAAGACCCTGTTACAGTGGTAACAGTTCAACACTCTTTTGCAACGTATTTGTCCATTCTGCTCTGTACGGGTTGCCCTCACTTCTGTTCATCAGTGATGCTTTTTCTAGCCTCAGTAAAATGTTTAATCCATTTGTGCTCTGACATTTTCTTTATGGCCTTATCCCTATAAACTTGGACTGACATTTCCCTGATTTCACTTTCACTCTTGCCAAGTTTAACAAGATATTTATGAATGTTTGTTCATGACACTAACTCAAGCTCTGACATTCTCACAATGGCACATAAAAACACACAATAACAATAATGAACTCCACTCAGTAAGACACTCACACATCAACACAAACAAGACTGTGAGACACTGATATACCAAGATTATGAATCCTTACCACGTTGTTTCTACGGCCCTGCCAACGTAGGGACACTGGCAAGTTTGCAAACTTGTGGGGCTTTCATAAGTATGATGGGAGGATGGATCATGTCTTTTTGCTTATCTGGTTCTGTGTGATTAAACAGAGGAAAGGAGGCTAGGTTCAGGCAGACACACTAGTTACAGCTCTGCCTCCAGCAGATGAGGCATCTCAGAAGGCTCAGGGATCTGGTGGGCTCTGATCAAGGGCTGGGAGCTGAGCTCCAGGTGGAGGAGGCAGGCTGCACCTGTGTCTCAGAGTTGAGGGGCCACAGTGAGCTAAGATGTGCTCGTGTGAAAGCATAGGGCAGTGTGTGCAGGGGAGTAATGCCTGAGGCCATCCAGTACTGTGGGGCTAGGTTTGGGATGCTGTGGAAGTCGGCATGATGGGCAACAGAACCCCCTTACAGGGATTAGATGAAGCGTGGGGTAGGAAACGTCAGTGGGAGTTGCTGAGAAGGAGCTGATGGGTTCAAGGTGCTGCCGGATGCCCCTTCCACAGGTTCTGGAAGTGGAATTTACAGGAAGAACATTGTCAGTCCTCACTGCTGCTTTTCTTAGAGCAAGGTCTTCTGACCCACTCCTGGGTGCCCTGTTTTGATAAATATTACACAGATGTCCAACCAGAAATGTGGCCATCATCCAGACTCCTCCCCAGGCCACAAGGAACCTTATTGGAGTCCTGCACTCACTCGGGCCTCTTCCCACCTCCTTTGCTTGCTGAAATCTCACTCATCATTCACTTCAGCTGCCACCTTTCATGGGAGTCATCCCTGATCCCTAGAGTGGGATCACATACAAGGAGTCTTCAAAAAGTTCATAGAAAATGCATACTGTGGAAAAACTATGCATGGATAGTTTCCAAATTCCAATTCCAAAATAAACTTATACTAACATATTGTAACATGTTGACCAGGATCTCGTTTGAGGCACTAAGAATCATAAAGCTTCAGTTTGCAAAGAACCCCTATCGGAGCAATATGAATGTGGCTAAAATTAAGGTAGGAACAAAGATCAAATTTGTGGGTGGAAGAATGGTGAAATCATTGATGCTTTACCAAAAATTTGAGGACAGAGCCCCACAGAATCAGTAGTTTACAAAGGGATAACTTCTTTTAAGAAGGAACAAGACAGTGTTGAAGATGAAGCCTACAGTGGCAGACCATCCACATGAATTTGTGGAGGTAAAAATTCCCCTTGTTCACACCCTGATTGAGGAGCACCAATGCTGAATAGCTGACATGATAGCTAACACCCCAGACACCTCAAATGGTCCAACTGGTTCAGCTTATCCAACATTTCCCCTTAATGGGTGTCAAAACCATTGCATCCAGGTCAGCTGCAACAAGAGTAGAGCTTCCAATGAAAATTTTAAGCATGTGAGATCAAAATCCTGGAGCATTTCTTTAAATATTTGTAGCAAGATATAAAACATGACTTTACCAGTCTAGTCTTGAAAGCAAAGCACAGTCGAAGCCTTGCTGCCAAGAGGTGGAAGTGTCCAGTCAAAGCAAAAGATGACCCATCAGGAGAAAGGGGTTTTGGACACTCAAGACAACTTGCGTGTTGACTTTCTGGAGGATTAAAGAATGATAACAGCTGCTTATTATGAGGGTGTTGTGAGAAAGTTACCCAAAACTAGAAGAAGACACCCAAGAAAAGCTTCAGCTGAAGCTGTCTCCACCTGGACAATGCTCTCAGGCATTCTTCTCACCAAACCAGGGCAATTTTGTGAGAGTTTTGATGGGAAACCATTAGGCGTCCACCTTACAGTCCTGATTGGCTCCCTCTGACTTCTTTTTGTTTCCTAATCTTAAAAAATCTGCAAAAGACATCCAGTCAATATGTATTAGAGATTGCATTGATGGGGTTAAATTCCCTTGGTTTTTTAAGGGGGATGGACTAAATATTGGTGTCATTGCTTGCAAAAGTGTCTTGAACTTGATGGTGCTTATGTTGGGAAATAAAGACTATGCTTTTTATTTTTATTGTTTAATTCTGTTTTCCCCCAAACCCTACTGTCTACCGTCACACAGAGAGCACCTACTCACTCAGTCGCATCTTTCATAAATTCTAAGTTCCTGGAGGACGAGCCAAGTCTACTTGCCACCCTTGCACCCTCAGCATCTGACAGATGGGACAGAGAAGGGACTCAACACGTACTCATCAAATAAGTGAATGGGTTGGGTGCCCTGATGTGAGACCACAGTCACCTTGTTTCTGCTCCAACATTTAGGATGCTGCCCTTTCTCTGAAGGACCTAAATAAAGTCAGGGTCTGCAATCTGGTTATTTGAATCAAGCCCCAAATGCTTCACCAAGATGAATAACTCGAAGAGTCTGGGTAGGAAGAAAGGAACAGCCTACCAAGCCAGGTCAGTTCTTCTTGTGTCTCTGGAGGGACAGCTGGCAGGTTGGAGGGCGGCTCATGCAGGATGTGAGCATGTGGGGTGGCGGGTGCCAGAGCAGGGCTGGAGCTTGGCAAACAGCTTGTAGTTCAGAAATAGCTCCCATACCAGGGTGTATCAGTCAGTGCAGGTCTGGGGGCAGGAGGCTCTTTTTACTGTGTATTATTATAACCAGAGGTAGCTGCTATTTTCCCTGGGGCAATTGAGAGGCTGAGGTTGGCATCCCAACAGGGGCCTTCAGACCCACTGGGAAACATGCTGTGGCAGAGGACAGAGCTTCAACTAGCTTTGCCATCCAGAACAAGACACCAGAGGAGGCTCAGTGGCTCACCTGGCTTGAGGTCAGCTTGCACATGACCATTTCCTTACCCCATGGTTGACAAAGGCTACTCAGGTGGATCAGTTATAAACCATTTCTATGCGTGTCTAGAGACCTTCGTTCTGCAGTGGCAGGCACACTTACCAGATGCCTGGGGAGGGCGAGTCCATTCATCAGAGAAAGACACAGCAGGAAAGAGCAAATGGCCACTTAGGACACCCAGTTAAAGACAGCAGGGTATCTAGACATCAGGAAACTCTGTCAGCAATCCATGGAGGAGTTAAAGGGGAAAAAAGGGCAGGAAGCCACAGGATAAAGGTAAGGAGAGAAGAGTTGGTGGCAGCAGTGTCGGGAAGGTGTAAAGCACACAGACAAATGCTAACTGCTTTAGCAGATGCAGAAAGCTGTGAAGGAAGATGAAGGGAAGTCCGATTCATACCATAGAACCTTCCATGGGTCGGGAGTGGCAGCACGTGGGCCTCTAGCAGTGGAGGTCACGGAAGGGAGTCTCACTTGAAAGGCTGTTTAAGAGGTTAGGAACTCCCTGTACCCCCTACCCAATTTCATCCCCCATCTGCACAGCCAGGTGACTGTCTAGACCACATGCTGGTAGAAAGGCAGAAAATTTTCCCTCTGGAGATGGTAAAACTGAAGGTGTCTGGGCTAAGTGACACCAGGCACAAAGCAACAACACTCAAATGGCCATTCTGGAACGTTTCCTAATGGCAGAGAGCTGGGTCCTGCAGGAGGTGGAGGCCCTGAAGTAAAGGAGAGGGCGGAGGATTTATAATAGGGGAAGTGACTCATGACAAAGCACAGATGCCAGAAAGGGCCAGTTGTCTGCTGCGCATGTTAATGAGATGGGCCTGGCAGCGCTCGTGGAGACGGTAAGAGGCGGACAGCGTGAGAAAAGGTGAAGCCAGATGGGAAGGCTGTGGGGATGCCACGGGAGGGGCCTGGCTGGGAGCGGAGGACCCTCGCCGGGTTCCTAAGAAATAAAATGAAATGGTGGAAACGGCATTCGAGGAAAACTTTTCTGCACCCAAATGTCCAGGTGTGGGTCTGGAGAAGCTGGTGGGAGGGAGCTCAGGAAAAAGCCCTTCAATATAACGAAGGTGCTCGGCCATGCGGGGCTAGGGCAGCAGGAGTGGTGGAAGTGGTGGAGAAACAGAACCGAGATCTCTTCCCCTGGCCAAGGCAAGCACTTGTCTCTTCCCCTAACTTGCCATTCATTGTACATGTGAACAGTTTTGGCAGGTTGAAATGCTAGATTTATGAAAGCAAAGTCTCAGTTCTTTGAATGATTTGAAGGAGTTCTAGCCCAAAAGTGAATTTGTTTCTAAACAGAAAATACATATTGTCTTGAGAAATTTCTTGATCTGTTTATCAGTCTTCATCCAACCACAGAGCCTTGGACATGCTGTTCTCCTAGCAAGGCAGGGGGTGGAGTGGGGTGTCATCTCCATGAATTGTCAGGCCTGCCACCTCCTCCCAGGCCCTTTCTGCCCCACCCTAGCCCAGCACACAACTGTCTCCTTCCTGATGGGCCCTGAGCACCACAGCCTGAGTCAGGTGAGCACCAGGCTTACCCTGGTGCCCCGGGAAGGTGTCCCTGTGTATGTGATGCGGTTATTTTTCATAATTATGACTAAAGCTCTGATGGACCAGCCTTTAACTTGTTAGGGGAGTGGGACTCTAGGCAGCCAGACCTCACAGAGCTGGGTCCATGGACTCAGTGCGGGGGGGACGGGGGGGCAGAGAATGCCACTGACTGACTTTTTTCTTCCTCGTTTATTCCAAGTCCATGGCCTGTCTAGTTTTGTGGCAAAAATGTTTCCTTTTATCTAGAGCAGGGGTCCTCAAACTTTTTAAACAGTGGTCCAGTTCACTGTCCCTCAGACCGTTGGAGGGCTGGATTATAGTTTAAAAAAAAAACAAAACTATGAACAAATTCCTATGCACACTGCACATATCTTATTTTGAAGTAAAAGAACAAAAAGGGAACAAATACAATCACACCACCTCATGTGGCCTGCGGGCCATAATTTGAGGACCCCTGGCTAGAGTCTGAAGGGTGAAACCAAATGTCCTTCCCTCTGATAACCTGGAAGCCTCAGTGGTTTGGGTCTGTGGTTTTGTTTCCATGTAGATTTGTCACTTTCCTTCTACTGACTTTTTTTTTTTTGTGGTAAAATACACATAATATAAAATTTACCATCTCAATCATTTTTAAGGGTGCAGTTTGGAGCAGTGAGTTTCAAGTGATGTGCCTGGCCACACTGGTGTGCTGTGAGAGCATCTTAGGTGTGCCGCCAACAGTTTTAAAGATCATTAATTAAATTATTTTTGAAAGAAGTTCAAAGCACAGTAAATATATTCATGTTTCATTCTTTTTTGATCAACATAATTTAAGTTTGCCGTGGAAGTTTAACTATAGGTTTAAGTGTGCTGGAAGATAAAAAAGGCTGAAAAACACTGGTTTAGAGGCATAAATTACATTCACACTGTTGTACAATCTTCCACTGATTCTTTAAGTCTGTCCTCCCACCCACATTCCTTATGGGTGAAGAACCTTTGCCCTAGTTAAAGTCTTGGAGTTAGAGACCAGCCTTGTGAAATGCAGTCCTCCCCACAGCCTCTTGATACATGGTTTTGGGGCTTCTGCCCAAACCCACCCTGATGGTCACTTCTCAGGGAGGCAAGCTGTTTTCTTCCTGGGCCACTCTTATGCTGCTACATGGGCCACTTTGTCCTATTGCCAGGGACCCCTACTCAGCCTACTTGAGCACGTCCTTGCTCTATGGGAGATTTCACCAAATATCAAAAAGGTCGTGCAGTAGAAAGCCCACTTCCCTGTAATCAGACAGATCTGAGCTCAGATCTAGATTTATGTGGCCAAGGGAAAACCTGTTGTGTTCTCTGAGCTTCAGTTTCCTCATCTGTAAAATGGAAATCATACTCTCAAGTTGTTGTGTGGCCAGAAAGCAATGCACAAGTCGTAGCCAACATTGTTCATGAAGCACAGGAGACTGAAATGCATTTTTGTTTGAAGACAGAAAAGACATTTCAGAATTCCCAACGCTGGTTCCCATCACCTGTCGAGTTTTCTCTTTACTCACCTATAACTGACCCCTGCCACTGTCATTAGAAGTGCATGTGTTTGAGAGCCGATGGTTATTCATTTGCTTTCAAAAACTGATCTACATTAAGCCTGACCAAATGGTCCAGAGAGTTGGTAAAATGCAGGCAGCAGTTAACCACCTGGCACATATTTATCACACTCCATATATATGTGCAGCGCTAGAGGCCCTGGGGAATGTTTATGTAACAGTCTATGATTATTTATGCAACAGCTTATGATTATGCAACTGTTTATGAGCTGAAGATGGAATCCAGACATGTCTGAGTAAGAGGAGGACCCTGACAAGGGTATTTTCATGAGGGCCTGGAGTGCATCCTGGGAGGGTGCCCAGCCTAGTCATGAGGAGCCTGGTATGATAAGGCTATTTCCAATCACCGGACGTGCAGGAGAAGTCTGTGTGGGTATTACTTACATCCATTCCCCAGGTGCAACAAGCAGATATGTATCTGGGTTTAAGAAAAGAAGAGGGTCTGAAGGTGAGAACGGAGCTGGATGGCAGAGAAGGCAGGGCAAACAGCTGCGGGCTGCTGTGTTATCTGGGCCTGCATGGGGTGGCAGAGGGGGAAGGGAGGGAAAGATCCTCAGATACTGCCCCCAATTTAGGATGCTGGGAAAACATCTTACTGCCCTGGGCTCACAGCTCTGGGAGCACCATGCCAGACCTAGATCCAAGGGCAATTAAAGGGAAATTTTTCAGGAAATTCTTTCTGAGAGGGGTTTTATTAGGGAAGAAAAGGTAAGAAAGCATATGGAACCTTGAGCACGGAAGAGGAGAGAAGGGAGGCCTCACTTGGGAGAAGGCAGGGCACAGAAGCAGCATTGGAGGTACCACAAGACAAACTACCTGCTGTCTGAGCAGTGGGATTCTGTGATCTGACTCCTATGTAACAAGTCCTCATCATTGGTAGGGCATGAGGCATAAATGCCCACTCATTATAAAAAATTGGAGACAACGCTACCCCAGATAGCTGATGGTCATCAGGTGAGGGAAGCGCTCTGCTGTGTGTTGTCATCAGAGGTTGTGGAGTGGGGACTCTCTGGTTCCTCCAGGCAGAGCTATAGTGTCACCCTTGGAAGGATGGATGCAGGGCTCATCCCACTCTGGGGAAAGTGACTCACATTTACCAAACTCACAAGTGCCTGATGTTGCAATGAATATGAGGTTATAGTGAGAGACCTACCTCTAGGATATTATTTTCCAAGGAACTTATGTTTTACTATTAAAGTGGGATCTAGTGCCCAAGAGTGTTTTGTGAACATGAACTCAGAACAGTGAGGACTAGTTTTAGAGGTTGACTTGCATCAGCTGTGAGGTATATTGCTCTTGCAATCAGCACGGGGTTTGGGACACTTGCATTTGTCTGATGAATCCCCTCCCTGCATCCTTTCAGAGTGCAGAGCTGGATACACAAAAACACACTTTCTAGATGATGTTTGGAGTACCAATCCTTGGCCACAGCAGCGTTACTTGGCCAGGGCACAGTTCTTAGCTCATAGAATGAGTCACATCACTTTTCTGGGCTGGAGCATCCTGCTGTCTCAAGTAAAGGGTCTGGGTGCAGCATAAGGAAGGCAACTCTAGCCCTGACTCTCTAGGATGCTAGGAACACATCTGACTGCCTTGGGCTCACAGCTTTGGGAGCACCACGCCCAGACCTAGATCTAAAGGCAATTAAAGGACTGAGTCAGGAACCAGTGTTGAAGAGTTAAGCCACTCCTTCTTGCTGAAGCTTGAGGATACAGCAGCTGGGAGATGTCCTTGGCAGCAGCTGCTTTGGACGGTTTCCTGGGACTGACAACAGTGTTGTAGCTGCACAGCCAGGATGCCTCTGCTCAGCTTGGTTCTGGGTGACCAGCCCAGTCTGCAGGATTCAGAGGACCCCACTAATCCTCTGTATGGTATCTTCATGATTATACTTTGACTGGGGCTTCCCATAAATGAATGAATAGAAAAGGCTATACATTCCTAAGATATTCCACAACTGGACCTTTCACTATGGCTCCACAAAGCAGGACAGGAATGTCCACCCTGCCTTAGCATGAACAGGTGTTCTCTCTGTGCTTTGCTGCCTAAGAGGGACTCACCTTGCCCTCAGATTCTCTTTTCTCTTCAGGTAGTACAAATGTCCCCTCTTGCCACTGGCATGGGACAGGGGGGCCCGGGTAACTCTCTTTGTTGCGCAAGCCCCAGGGGCCAGTGGTTGTTCATGTGGCACACGGATGTCCCTCCCTCCCCAGCATGGCCCAGGCTCATCTCTGTTCAACAGGTACACCAGACACCTGTGCTTCACCAGCTCACTAGAAGGATGGACTTCTCATCTCTCCTCTCATGGGTGGGTGTTCAATCCAGTTGCAGCCTTGCCTGAAATTCAAAGAGAGCCAACAAGTACGTGCTGGACGTCACGCAAGTGCTCATTTGCCTGCTTCTGAGGGGCATGTGGGATGAGGCAGCTTGTCATCTGGCATGTGTCACCGTATATAAATGAGAAGCACTGAAAATGTGAGATCAAGGTGGCCTGGGCCACCAAGTCAGGCATTAAGGAAGATGAAATGGATGAGGGCTGGCACGAAATCGGGAGGGCCGGGGTTGAGTGGGGCCAGTGTCCTCTCTGTGCTCAGCCTGTATTGAGAGTTGCCTGTACATTGGCGGAAGTCTCCTTCTATCCACAGCTCTTCTGTTGGGAGAGATGGTGACAAAGCAAGGTAGAAATAACAGGGTGCTTTCCATCTGGAGCTTACCAACCATACACTTTGTCTCAAAGCCAAACAAACTGTCACCCCACATTCAGGGCACACCAAGTCCTGTTGTTTCTAAGGCCTAACATGTCTCAAATTTCCCCCTCTCCAATGCCCACTCACTCACCTGCCCTCACTCAGGCATCTCAGTGGCTGTCTGCTTGTGGAGTTCCCCTGTGTCCTATTGTGTTCCCCTGCCAGAGCCATCTCTCTAAGAGAGGACAGATGCACGGGGACTGCAGTGTCCACTGCATAGCCTGCCTGGGGCTCCACTGCCTGCAAATGAAAGTCAAATGGCTCATGGTGCTTCCTGGGCCCTGTGTCCTCTGACGATCTCATGGAACCTTGGTCAGCATAAGCCCCAGAGCTCCAGGGTGTGTCTCACTAGCTTCACATTTGCACAAAACACTTGCTCTTTCTCCCCTCTTCTGCCAGTGAAGTCCTGCTTGTCCTCCTGCCGTCAGACCAATCTCAGAGGCTCTGTAAAGCCTCTCCTGACTGCCTGGGGAAAATGCAGGTGGTCTTTCCTCGAGGCCGCCTCTGTGTCTGGCACGGAGCTGTCCAGACTGTGTTTATTTGTTTACGGCTAGTGGGGAAAATCCTACTTGTGATCACAATTTTTTGTCTTCATATTCTCAGCACCTCACACGCATTAATTGGGTGGTACCCCAAAGCATTTTTATTAAATAAATTTATTTACAGAAAAAAGGAAGAGTAGCAAACAGAGAGGGAGAAATGTCGGATCGGCTGCTGATAGACGGGTGGACAGAGGGTTCCAGACCGGCTAGAAATCCGAGAAAGAGAGAGGAAGATTCCAAAACACTGGATATTTTAAATAAATGTTAAGTCGGAGATGGAAAAGGAATAATGGGGACCTTTTCCCCCTCCGTTTTTATAGTTCTGGTTGGGGTCTGAGGGTCAGAGATGTGACACAGCATTTGGCCTAAACAAAGCCTTGGTTTTGTCACCTGTGAGTCAGGGAAGGTGGAGGAGGGGAGCCAACCTGGATTTCTGGTCCCTACTGTTTCAGTTTGCCATCAAGGAACACTCTGGTGCCAGCCACCATGAGTCATCTGCAGGGCAGCAAGAGTTACCCCAGGGGCAGAGTGCAGGACATTCCAGCTCCAGACAGCTTTTAAATTTTATCTTGGAAATTCTGTCCTTCAAATATTTAAAAATATTTAATAGACATCTGCTGTGTGCAGAGCAGGAAGGTACTGGGTGTCTGGAGAGGACTAAAATATGAACCCCTGTCTTATCTAGTTCATAGTCTGGTAGCAGAAGGTAAATACACACAGAGAGATAATCCCCACAGGGCAATGGGCCACCAATGGGCCATGCAAACACAGAGAGAAGACAAACTCCTGAAAGATTAGGGTCAGATGCAAACAATAGAAACCCTTGAAATAACAGTAATTCACAAGGCAGATGTTTATTTCTCTTGCACCCCCAAAGTGTCCAGAGTGGGCCCTCCAGGCTGGCGTCCCCATGAAGTCTTCATCTTCTGTGGCACTGCTTTCATCTTCATGTGGTTTTCTCATCATCTGGTCCTCGATGGCTAATGGAGCTTTAGCCAAGATCTCTGCATTCCAGACAGACCCCTTTTATCTTAGGCAGCTCTTGTAAGCAGCCTTCTTCTGGGAAGCCCTGCACAGAATTCCTGCTCAGGTCTCAGTGGCCAGAACATAGTCTCTTGCCACTGGCCAGACTTCACTACAAAGGAGGATGGAAGCAGTCTTTTGTTAAGGCCAGTAATGTGTGCTACGAGTTAGGGTCCTGTTAATAAGGAGACGAGGGCTAATGTAGTCAGCTAGCAGGTTTTGCCACACCGACCCAATCTGGGCATCTCCAAAGAATCTCTCTGTGTCCTACAACTGACATAACATGAGTGGGATATGGGGAGTGCCCATGTAGATGTGGGCTTTTGGAGGAGGTGGGCTGTGGCAGGATGGTGGAGGTGCACAGGCGGGAATTTGCAAACTGGTTCTGGTGCTTGAATTCTGCTGCACACCACATCCCTGTTCCCCTCCAAGGCAGAGAGAGAAGTACATAGAACACACCAGATCCTCCCCACTCCCAAAGCTGAGCTCCCAGTAAAGCTGAACACTTTTGTCCAAAAGTTGCTTTGGTTAGAGCCATGAGGACAGAGGATTAGAAGCTGGGAACCATGCTGGATGTGGTCCACATGAAGTGACCCAGAATTAGGTTTTCCTGACCTCTGGGCTGAGGCTGAGGTGTGGAGACAGGGGCAGAATATTCCCCCATTCCTTGAGGTGTAAAGACATGGCCCAGGAGGCTCCTGGCCTTGGATTTGTATCTTCTGCAGATCATCCAGTTGCTCTAAACCAGAGTTTCCTTCTCTAGGGCAGATGACAAGGGGCTCTGTCATTCCTGCCTTGAGTTTGTTGGGATGATCTTACTATTATTTCCAGTTCTTTTGGTTCACACTACTGAGGGAATCTAATAGGAAGACATAGAAACATGAAAAATTCAGGCAGTGACTACTCAACAAGTGAAGAAGTGGAAATTCTCTAAATAACCTAATCCCCAAGAATTGGGGAAGGAAATACTAGAAAGAAAAGTAAAGTGGAATGAGAGGTGGGTCAGTGAGTCAGGGAAATCTTCAAGGCAAGCCATGTTACTGTTTTAACAGCTTTGTGGAGATATAATTGACATACAAATAATTAGATAAGTTTTTACATACACGTACATACCTATGTCTGTTAAACAATCACCACAATCAGAATAATGAACATGTCCATCAAATCTCCACATTTTCTTCTCCCATTTTGTCCTCCCTTCCCGCTCCTTCCTGCCCCAACCCTGTTCCTAGGGAATTATTGATGTGCTTTTTGTCAGTATAGACTTGTCTTTACTATCAGCCTTTTATACAAAGACCATCATACAGTTCATCTCTTTTACTTTGGCACAAACATTTTAAGATTTATCCATGTTTTGGGGAATAGCAAGTAGGATTCCATGATTTGTTCATCTACTCTATTGTTGATGGACATTTGGGCTGTTTCCAGTTTTTGGCTATTAGCAATAGCACTACAGTGGAATACTATTCAGCTATAAATAAGAATGAAATCATATCGTTTGCAGCAACACGGATGGAACTGGAGGCCACTACCTTAAATGAAACAACTCAGACGCAGAAAGACAAACATCACATGAATGGAGTATGGATGGTGGACAGTGGAGGCCTAAAGTGATATATCAATGTAGCAGTATCGCACGTGTACCTTATGAAATATACAAATAAAAAATAAAAAGAAAAGAAATAATACTGTTGTAAATATTTGGGTACAAGTTTTTATATAGACATATGCTTTCATTGGTCAGAGATACATACCCAGACATGGAAGGGCTAGTGCATTTGGTCAATCTGTATTTAATGTTTTTAAATTAATCTTTCAATATTTGGAAAATTGTTCATATGCAGTCTATATTCACCTTCCTTCTCTCCTTTCCCAGCCCTGTCCTTGGACAAGTTCTCCACCTCTGTTTGTATCTTTGTTACTTCAAGATTGTTATATTATTGGAATTAGAGTATGCAGCCTTTTGGAACTGACTTTTTTTTTCACTCAGAATAATTCCATTTAGATCCACATAAGCTGTGTATTTATTTGAGTTGCACATATAGGTTATGCAGTTTCTTTAACCTCTTGCTGGTTGAGGGACATTTTGGTTGTTAGCTTCTGTCTATCAGGAATTAAGCTGTTAAGAATGTTTGTGTACAGGTTTTTGTCAACCCAAGTTTTCATTTCTCTGAGATAAACATCTCAGAGTGCAGTTCTGGAGTGTATGGTAGTTGCATGTTTAGTTTTATAAGACACTGCCACACTGTTTCCCATAATGGTTGTACCATTTTACGTGCCTACTAGCAGTGTGTGAGTGCAGTTTCTCCACTTCCTGTCAGCTTTTCATGCTGCCATTATTTATTTATAATTTGAGACAGAGTCTCACTCTTTTGCCCAGGCTAGATGCCGTGGTATCAGCCCAGCTCACAGCAACCTCAATCTCCTGGGTTCAAGTGATCCTCCTGCTTCAGCCTCCCAAGTAGCTGAGACTACAGGCGCCCAACATAATACCCAGATAATATTCTTTTCTTTTCTTTTCTTTTCTTTTCTTTTCTTTTCTTTTCTTTTCTTTTCTTTTCTTTTCTTTTCTTTTCTTTTCTTTTCTCTTCTCTTCTTTTCTTTCTTTCTTTTTTTTTTTTTTTTGTTGGGGCTGGATTTGAACCCACCACCTCTGGCATATGGGGCTGGCGGCCTACTCCTTTGAGCCACAGGTGCTGCCCGCTAATATTTCTATTTGTAGTAGAGATGGGGATGGGGGTGTGGTGGATCTTGTTCTTGCTCAGGCTGGTCTGGAACTACTGAGTTCACGTGATCCTCCCTCTGCAGCCTCCCAGAGTGCTAGGATTACAGGCACGAGCCACTGCTCCCAGTCAGTGTTGTCATTATTTTTTATTTTAGCTGTTGTGATAGGTGTGTGGTGACATCTTATTTTGATTTTAATTTGCACTTACTTTTTCATATGCTCCCATTCTACTTGTATGTTCTCTTTGGTGAAATGTCTGTTCATGTTTTTTGTCCATTTTCTAATTAGATTGTTTTTCTTAATTTTTAATTTTGACAGTTCTTTATATATTTTAGATGCTAGTCTTTTATCAGATATGTGGTTTGCAAATATTTTCTCCAAGTCTCTAACTTGTCTTTTTAATCCTCTTACTATATATTTAACTTCTTGAGAAAATACCAGACTGTTTTACGAAGTGGTCATACCATTTAACATTTCCATCAACAAAGTTTGAGAGTTCTGGTTCCTCGTCTTGCCAGTGCTTGGTACATCAGTCTCTAACTGCACGTAATCCAGTTCGTAGGTAGTGATAGCTCAGCCTAGGTTAACTTGCTTTTCCCTAATGCTGAGTGATGTTGAACATCTGTCCACCTGTTTATTTGTTAGCTGTATATCTTCTTGGGTCAAATATTTGTCCAAATATTTTGCCCATTTTTATAGTGTTGTCTTCTTCTTAAGTTGTAGGAGTCCCTTACATACCCAATATCATTTGTTGGATGTATATATTGCGAATATCTTTTCCTAGTCTCTGGCTAGGATGACTATGTTTTAAGAAAAACATCTTTTCTTTATGAGAACTGGGTTTCATTTTAGTGCTCAAGAGAAAAATAAATGAAACTATTTATTTGACTGGAATTAAAACTAGGGAGATTAAATTGTTTAATTAATATAGCAAATATTAATTAAATATTTGGGAAACGTTTCCTTCCTTGTCACTGGAATGACAGGGAAAGGAAGCCAGGGAAGCCAAAGAGACTAAAGTTTTCTAAATGCTTAGAAATTGTTTTAATTGTTTAATTAATATAGCAAATATTAATTAAATAGTTGGGAAATGTTTCCTTCCTTGTTATTGGAATGACAGGAAGGGAAGCGAGGGAAGCCAAAGAGACTAAAGTTTTCTAAATGCTTGATAATTTTATTTAAAATGAAATGTCATTGTTTCATTTTTCATTACTTTTTTTGCTATTTAGTCATTTAATAATTGCAGTTATTCTAATTTGGAATTAATTATCAGTGAGATATAGTTTCTTATAAGAGGATTTGTGTTTCTTTTTTTTCCAAAATACCGGTTTATCTCCATTTATAATTCTCTTGTTTGTATTAACCTGGATGGAGGGGGAACACATTCTTCTTAGCAAAGCATCATAAGAATGAAGAAGCAAGAATCCAATGTACTCAATTCTAATATGAAGACAGTAGATGAGCTAATACAAGGAATTAGGGAAATGAGCAAGTGGGGAGAGAGGACGAGGGAGGGGGATGGGTCATAGTATATGGCACACCTCTTAGGGGCTGGACACTATTATAAGAAGGACTTTCTGTAACAAATGCACTCAGTGTAACTTAATTCTTTGTACCCTTAATGAACCCCAAACAAAAAAAAATTTGTATCTGTATGACTTGCTTTTTAATTAGTATTTGCATACGTATCTGCGTATGACTTGAAAATATTTTTGACAGTTTGTTGTCTTGTTTTGTTGGTGATTTTTTCACAGAGTATTTGATTTCGTGAGCAGGATTGTAAAGGGTAAGAGATGTAGAGAGAGAACCAGATTCTTTGCAGGGGCCTCACTTTTCCTTCTGGCATTAAGGCTACTGGGATGAGAAGAGGGTTTAGGGTACTCACAGAGAAAAGATTCAAGAATCATCTAGGCTTGTTGAGAAAATATATATGGAAGGAGAGCAGGTCTTTAACTCAAGAGGCTCTTGGTTCTAGTCCTTACACTGCTGTCACCCAGCATCTGACACTGGGCAAGGCAGCCATCTCTTAGTGTAGAGGATGCCAGGAGCAAGACGACCTCTGAGCAAGATGATTTTCAGCTGGGGAACGGACCCTCTGGAGATTTGTCTGCAGGTACTCCTTGAGAAGAAAGAGCCCGAGTCCATGGTGATCCTTAGGCATGCAATCATTATCTAATACTCCCCTCACCTGTCTTGTGCTGTCTCAATTAAAGGCTACTGAGGAGGTTGCTCAGAGCTATTCTGCAAGCAAGGTTAGCCTGCCTCCTGCAAGCTTGTACTTCTAATCCGCGTCACATCTGGTTCCTTCCTGTGGCGATAGAGTTCAGGGCTATAGGGGCCACTAGGGGCTGCGACATCTGGCGTAGTTGGCAGGATCCAGCAGGACACAACAGGACACCAGAGACGTGGACCAAAGGGGAAAGTGACACTCGGAAGTAAGTGAGGCCTTTGGTAGACAGTGGGAGGAAGTCCAAAGGGAAACTCCACTCAGGGCAAGTGGGACCTTGGGCCAATCTAGAATCTAGGGAACCTCGCTCAGAATAAGTGAGGTCTTTCATAAATAAGCAAGACATTTAGAGAAAGCAATGGGTAACTTCCTTTTTGGGGAGTCATGAGAATTAGAAACTGAGGAAGAAGGTAATGTTCAAACAGAATTTGAAAGTGAGGAGAATAGTGAGGTTCAGAGGGAAGCTGGACCTAAGGAAAACTGGGAATCAAGAGCATATGATACAGACACAAATAAGCAAGGAATTACCTCTATGGCCATTATGTCTGCTCAGATCAGACAATTGGAAGACTGGGTAAATAGTCTCACAGTCAGAAATGCTGACTTAGAGCACCCAATAGTGCCCTCAGCACCTCCCTATGTAGATGAACCGCCTGTGACTTCTATTATGAAGGCTGTGTTAGAAGGGCATCAAACTGGTCACTTTACATGGGAAGACACTTTGGGGCTTTTTCTGGTTACTTTTCCACGTCACTGACGTCACTGATGTTCCTCCCAATCTGCAACACCCTCAAGGGGGCCAATGTTTTGATCGCCATTTGATCACCTTTGTGGTTATGAAAGATTTGAAACAGGCTGTAGCACAGTGTGGTATGCAATCCCCATTTTCTAGAGGTCTGTTACAGGGGCTTGCACAAGAGCTGCGGCTCATTTCTTATGACTGGGACATGATAGCCAGAGCTGTTCTTGAGTCTGGACAGTATTTACAGTTCAGAACCTGGTGGAAGGAGGAGGATGACCTGATGAGTTGCCAAAACCAGCAGAAAGGAGTCCCCATAACATCAGAACAGCTCACTGGGTCTGGCCAGTGGCTGGGAATTTCCAACCATCTTCAGTACGATGACATGGTCATAGTCCAGACAAGGCTGTGTTGTCTTAGGGCCTGGGGAAAGACTCAGGCTCCTGGAGATATCTCTAAATCTTTTATTAAGATAATGTAGTTTGGGAGTGAAGCCTATACTGAATTACTAGCTTTACTAAAAACTGCAGTTGAGAGAGGATTAAAGATGGCCACCGAGTAACAGCTTCCCTGCAACTGGGCACAGAGAGTCTGGGGAGACAGGACTCCAGGCATCTCTGGCCAGTGGGATATGCCTATAATCACCCCTTTGAGGATACAGGGAGCAGCAAGGGACTTCTGGACCCCAGGAGGAGGAAAAAAACAGTGGAGAACTGGCAAGTGATTGCATGTGTTCGATCGACCTAATCACCCAGGCAACGGTGAGTACAAGCAACAGTGAGACTGCAAACCGGAAGGGCCTTACCTGTGAACTGTTTTGTTGTTCTTGGACTTGGCACTCAGTTGAACTACCTTGGGGAGAGTTTGAGCAGGAGTGTGGAGAAAGTTGGGCATTGTCTGGGCCCCAGAATGAGCCACTGAGCTGGGCTCAGGAAGCCATTGGGAAAGAACTGCCCCAGCAGGCTCCGTCCTCAGGGTCTCAGAGCAAGGATCAGGCGGGAAAAAGTAACCTAGTCACTGAGCAGCCTAAAGGCGGGGAGTGAGCTGCCTTACAGCCTTAATCCTTAGGGGCAGAGTGAGACGGTTTTGGCACACTGGAGCCTTGGGCTGTTGCCCTGGGTAGAGTGCCCTGACGTCACAGTTCATAGCAACCTCAAACTCCTGGGCTTGGCTCTGCCCAGACCTCCATAAGAGCTGTGCAGCAACCCCCGACCGGTGACCCGTACCCACCAGGCCTCTGCATTCCCTGACTAGGAACTGCAGGAGCCACACAACCCTGCATCCTCCCTCCTGTGTCCTTCCAGCCTCCACACTAGCCCATTAATCTGGCCAGGGACTCTGGCAGCTGCGTGCCCTCCGGAACCCTCCCTGCCTCTGCGCAGAGCCCTTCTCCTGGCCAGAGACTGCTGGAGCCTTGGGCTCTCTGTGCCAAAGTCACTGGGCGCCAGGCACTGCCAGAACTGTGCATACCACCCCAAGCTCTGTTGCTGGATCTGGGTGTGTCACACACCGGAGCTGCTTCCATGACCAGAACTGCCTAGCTAGAGAAGCCCCAGCGGAACTACACAGGGTCACTCCCTATGAAGATCCAGCAACAATAGAGTGAACCCACTGGGGTCTAATCTTGGATACACACCTCCCCAACTCTGAGGACGGCAAGAGCCAACAATGAAAAACAATCATGAGGTGAAATCAACAGAAAAACTCTGGCAGTATGAATAATCAGAGTAGATCAACTCCCCCAAGGATCAATGGGGCAGAAACAACACAACACCCCATGCACAAATAAATAGCTGAGATGTCAGAAATTGAATTCAGGATCTGGATATCAAACAAGATCTAATTAAAATTCCAAAAGTTATCTCAAGAATTCAACAGATTCAAAG
>CAUYPK010158945.1:0-44394 GCA_963574355.1 Loris lydekkerianus | reverse complement strand
CCTGGTTGAACTCAAGAACATCCAGAAGGTCAAAAAGTTTCCGGTTCTTCTCGTTGTCCTTCAGTTTCACGTAGTACTGCTGCAACCCATGCAGCGTCAACTTCGTCTCATCATCCACGAAGATCTCCATTGGCTGGGGGGGAGGAAGGAGGTAGGGAACGGGAGGGCAGAGTGGGGGGGTTAAACCTGGGGGGGGGTGGAGGAAGTTGATCTCCAATACACCCCATGGGGGGATGGGGAGAAGAGAGAAGATTGAAAATCCCACCTCACCCCCAAAAACATCCACATTTTACTGTGGTCTCTTTCACATTAGATCTAATGTCCTTCCTACTTGAATTTTAAGAATGCCCAACTAAAAACCGTTATGGGAAAGAAACTTTACAAAGAAAGTAAAGGAGCAGTGAAACCACCCTATGGCAAGATGCCATTATCTCAAACTGAGGTGGTGGAGGAAAGAAAATGGGAGATGATTCTCAAAAGGAGACCATTTCCAAACACCTGAGAAATGATGGGAAACTGACTCAAGGTCAGAATAACTCCCAAAAGATTTAAAGAACATGGGAAAGACAACAAGGATTGATCCATTCAATTCTCCTAGTTTAACTAGGAGTATTTTACACACCTTAGGAAAGTGGACATGTTCAAGATCACAGTGCTACAATGGACATTATCAAAATGCCACTAAAAAAGAAGCAAAAATTGCGTAGGATGTATAAAAACCTGCCCTCAGGCCACAAGGAATAGCTTTAGATAAGAATGGTCTCTGGAGTAGGAGTCAAACCATCCACAGGTTTATAAAGGAAATAGTGATGCTAAAAAACAAATTCAAAGCAACAATAGATATGCCTATTCATTCTTTTTTTTTTTTTTTTAAACAGGTTCTTGCTATGTTGCCCAAGCTGGAGTGCAGTGGCTATTCACAGGAGAGATCACGGCACACTGCAGGCTCAAACTCCTTGTTTGTAGCTGGGCCTATAGGCACACCTGGCTACATTCACCTTTAAAATTAAAAAACAAAAACCTCTGAAGAAGAAGAAATAGACAAACTCTAAAGCCCAACTTTCCTAACACTCTTCATACTGTCTTGGGGAAACAGAGTTAATATGAAGAGACCCAGGGATCAAGGTCAGAGAGAATGTATGTCATGGGAAAAAAAAAAAATGGAAGCTCCATCCCAGAACACAGGCTAGCAAGGTAGGCTTTCTAAAGAGAAGGTCCATGGCCTCCTTCAAATATAATTCTAGCCCCAAGTACAGCTTAGAGTTCCCATCCCATGGGAAGGAGTACTGCAGGGAGGGAGGGAACACCCTCCACTGCTTATACAATGGGCCCCACCTAGCCCCAAACCCTAACACCAACCTGGTTACTTCCACTTCACCTTTCCCATATCCCTCTCCTGAGTATTAAAAAAAAAAAAAAAAAAAAAAAAAAAATCAAAGGAAAAAAAATCCACCACCCATTCAGGACACCCCTCCCCAACACATATGGGGGAAACAAGGGGCACAGCACGCATCAGGTTCAGGAAAAAAACCGGGAACAGAAAAAGAGGCTGGTTTGGTCCTCAGCTTCCTGGCCAGGTTTCCCTGCGGCCTCCGCTGCCGCCATCCACCGCTGGGTGCCGTCCACATTCCCTCGCCGCGCCACGGTGCTTCTTTGTTGCTGGCTCACATCAACCGAGGTTCCAGATAGGTGCAAGGAGGTACAGGCAGGAAGGAGTAGGGGATTGGGGATTGAGGTGCCAAAGGCCCCCACCCCTGGAGGTGGGTAGGAGGAGGATTCATTCGTGCTGTTTGCTCTTCTTTTGGACATGCCCTGCCATCTGTCTGTCCCTCTCTTGCTCTCCTGCTACCGGGAAGTATGAGTTTTGGTGAGCAGAAGGCTCCAGTTGTATGCTTGATGCCACCTTGAGTACGTGGCTGTACAAGGGATGTTAGAGACGATGGGTGGGTAAGAGGGCAGAAAATCCTGCCCTCCCCCAAAAGGGAGAAGAGGTTCAAAAAATGTTGTGAGTTTTTAAAAAGTCGAACACTACCCGCTCTCACATTAACCCGACCAAGTCTTCCGGAGTTTCCCTGGCACCCGCGCAGACCCTAACACTAGCTGTCTCTGCTTCTGTGTGTCTCTTCAAGGAGTCATCACTCTCGCTCGGATCAGCAGCACAAGCCCCCTTTTTGGTGCTTGAAGGACAAGGGATTCTGAAGGAAGAGGGCGAGGAAGGGGAGTAGGCAGCGGGCAGGGAGTGAGGGAGAGAAGGTAGAAGGGTTATTTACATCTTGCATGAACTTGCGGCAGACTGGACGGATCTCTTTGCTCAAGGTAGCACTGAACATCATGACCTGCTTCTCATGGGGGGTCATGCGAAAAATTTCCTGGACATCCCGACGCATGTCTACAAGAGAAAAGAAAAAAATTATAGGCAAAAATAATCATGTGTTATATAAACAGTTCTCAATGAGGTGAAGACTACTAGAAGTGGGTAAGCAAGGGTATCACTTTAGAAACTTCTCCAACCAGTACAAAAACAAACCCATGGCCATAACACAGTAAGAACAATGAATTTAGAGGAAAGATGTGAGATCAGCTTCTAGCTGTATCTTTTAACCAGGCAAGAAATATGATCAAAGCCCACTGCAGAGGCTTACAAGGATTTAAGCTTTTTTTGTTTTTAGAGACAGAGTTTCACTTTGTTGCCCTTGGTAGAGTGCCATGGTGTCATAGTTTAAAGCAACCTCAAAGCAACTCTTGGGCTCAAGCAATTCTGTTGCCTTAGTGTCCCGAGTAACCTGTAAGCTGGGACTATTGGCGCCTGCAATAATACCCAGCTATTTTTAGAGACAAGCTCTCAGGCTGGTCTAGAACCTGTGAGTTCAGGCAATCTACCCACCTCAGCCTCCCAGAGAGCTAGGATTACAGGTGTGAGCCACAAGAATATAGCTTTTTAAAAATGCTTTACAGGCCCTCCTCCCAGCTCCCCTCCCCCCAGGCCCTACCCTCCACCAGTCTACAAAACTGAACACTTATTACACTCTACATGTTACAGTCCACTCTGCCTCATCTGAATCACACTTTCCTATCCAGCCAGGCAAATATGCCATCCATACCTGAACCCTATCTCACAGCTCACCCTTTTGAATCACCAAAGACCATTAAGGATGACTTCTCAGGGTATGTCCATCCCCACTCTCATTCACCAAGATTCAATTCTTACAGAAAAACCTTTATTAACCTCACTTGGTACACCAGCATACTATACTATACAAACATACACCAGCATCCCATATTAATCTCAGAACTAAGTCTGAAAACCTGTAAATTCTGCTATATATATGTGTGTGTGTGTGTGTGTGTGTGTGTGTATATATATATATATATATATATATACACACAGCTATAAATTCTGATCCTATATGCTATGCTGGAGATGCCAAAAAGGTACATCGTATTCTCCAGTATATTATCTTCCCTATGAGTCTCAGTATATGAAGACTCTGCAAAGAAAAAGATAGTGGTGGTGACATACATCTAGGATCATTAAAGTTACTCTCAAAGATAAAAAACCTTAAATTGTAATAAGATGATAGATGACATCCTCCTCTCTGATTACCAAGACTGCTTACAAGCACAACAAAAGACAACTAGGGATTCCAGAGCCATCAGTCATGGGTGATAGATAAGAGTCTTCTTTGCACTGAAGTGCTCCAGTATCAGATAAAAGCATCATTTGGCTCCAAAGGGCAACCCCCCAAACCACTAACATTGTCCCAGCACTGTCACTCACCGAGCTGTTCAAGCATCTTATCACATTCATCCAAAATGAAGTGTTTAATGTGTTTGAGGTTAAGGCTCTTATTTCGAGCCAGGGCCAGGATGCGGCCAGGAGTCCCCACGACAATATGCGGGCAGTTCTTCTTCAGTACCTCTTCATCCTTCTTGATAGAGAGACCACCAAAAAATACTGCGACCTGCCAAGCCAGGAAAAGAATCTCACAGGAAGAAAAGAAAAAAATCCAATCTCCCCAGAGTTCCCATTTTCAGTATGAGTTAAAGGAATTCTTAGGACACTTGAGAACCAAAAGGAACTAGAAAATGGTTTTATCTAAAATTCTTAAGTTCCCCCTAAAAGACTGAGGTTAAGAAACAAAAGTGACTTGACCAAAGTTAGATGGCTACTTGAGGCAGCCAGGATTAGAGTTCAGTTCTTCTGACTTAATTGCATCATCTTTCTTCACTTCCCTTGTAAGGCCAGGCTTGATTTTAAGCATAAGGACAGCAAGAAATCACCAAAGGAGTGTCAAGTACCAGAAAGAAATATGTGGAACATCAAGTTGTCCTAACTGAACCCCAGAATCTTAAACTCCTTCACATAAATCCTGTGAAATTACTGAGTTAGGCTAAACATTATTATTCCATGTTAAAACTATTATGCCAAAGCTATAACTGATGACTCTACACTGAACCTCAGCTTTAAAGCACTCTATAACAGTCATACTTTTATCTGACAATGTGAATGTTATTTTGCATTATTATCATTTTGTTGCAGCAATCATCTGATTTCTTTTCCAAACATATTTATCTTCATTCGTTCTTTATGAGGTTTTTGTTTCTAGTCCTTATCTTAAACATTGTTATTGCTATTGAATTTTAAGTCTCTTTAATTTTGTGAAGGCAAAAAGTGAAACTAAATAAACACATGTGCATGTATACAGAGAAAAAAAAAAAGTCTGGGTGCTGGAATACTATCAGTAACATCAGAAACTACTTTCCAGTTTCAAGGAGGAAAAGAACATCAAGGAATCGGAGACAACCAAGGAAATCAGATTGTCATGACCCTAATTCTATGGTAAATCTAAAATCTCTAATGGTGGGTCAACCAGATTTGTGGCGTTAACAGGAGGTACAGTATCACCTAGGAAGGATTCTCACCAAAAATGTTTGACTTGTATCAGTTAAACTTTCAAATACAAATTTCAATTTAAAGGAATTATTGGGAGAAAGGACAAGCTAAATGATATGATAAGGAAGAAGACAAATCCCAGCTTGGCGCCTGTAGCTCAGTGAGTAGGGCACCAGCCAAATACACCAAAGCTGGTGGGTTCGGGTTCAAGCCCAGCTGTGGGCCTGCTAAACAATGACAACTGCAACCAAAATATAGCCAGGCATTGTGGCGGGTGCCCATAGTCCCAGCTACTCAGGAGGCTGAGGCAAGAGCATCACTTAAGCCCAAGAGTTTGAGGTTGCTGTGTGCTATGATGCCACAGCACTCTAATAAGGGTGACACAGTGAGATTCTATCTGGAAAAAAAAAAAAAAAGACGACAAATCCACAGAAGTATATTCTATACTAACCCAGCCTCTTCCACGTATCATTGTAACATATCTTGAGCAAGTTTAAGGAAAAAGTAATGACAACTTATATTTGATACTGACACCAAGAACATTCTCTTTTGAGTGGCACAAAGGAGATAAGTTGGACCTACATAGGAGGAATGCAACTTAGCTCACTACTAAGCACAATAATAAATGTTTCCATAGATCTAAAATGGAAATTGTTTCTTGGTTTTCAACTTTCAGAATTAACCTACAAATGATATTCACTGACCATGTAAGAATAGAGATACACATAATAGTATCAACACACAGGTACACATGGCCTTCAGATCATATTTAAAGAATTAAAATGGTCACTAAAAAAAATTAGGTCACTATATATACATAGAGAAGTATAACTACATTGAAGTATAGGTATATTTGTACCTTTATTTACAAGACATTCATTACAAAGTTTTACAAAATATTTGTCTACATGTTAACAAATATAAAAAATATTAAAATATTAAAAAATATAAAATATGAGTTTAATTTCCCTATGTATGGCAACCTTTGGGACACCCTATGGTTTTCAAATGACGCAAGACTAGTGTAAACAAGATGTTTCATGAAAAGTCAAAAAGGCCTATTAAGTTAATAAACTGAGCAAATAGTGCTTAACACTTAGTAATATAAAACCATTAAAATTTTTTAAAAAATAATCACTTCCTGTGAAGTAAGATTAGAGATGGGAGAACACAATTTTTTTCATTACTAGGCCCTCTAGATTATAACCATTTTGCCTTGCATAACTATTACTAGTTTAGATTTTAAGAAATTATTTTCAGTTTAGGACTACAATTCCAACATTTCTGATTCCTTTAAAATACAAAATAATATGGGAAGCACCTGTGTCTCAGTGAGTAGGGCGCCGGCCACACATACCAAGGGTGGCAGGTTTGAACCCAGCCCCAGCCAAACTGCAACAAAAAATAGCCGGGCATTGTGGCGGGCACCTGTAGTCCCAGCTACTCGGGAGGCTGAGGCAAGAGATCACCTAAGCCCAAGAGCTAGAGGTTGCTGTGAGCTGTGACAACACAGCACTCTACCAAGGGCAACAAAAATAATAATAATAATAATAATAAAAAACAGTTGAAGCAGACTTGGCACCCGTAGCTCAGTGGTTACGGTGCTAGCCACATACACCAAGGCTGGAGGGTTCAAACCTGGCCCAGGCCTGGTAAACAACTACTACAAAAAAAAAGCTATGCATCGTAGCAGGCACCTGTAGTCCCAGCTACTTGGGAGGCTGAGGCAAGAGAATCACTTAAGCCCAAGAGTTTGAGGTTGCTGTGAGCTGATGCCATGGCACTCTACCGAGGGCCACATAGTGAGATAGTGAGACTGTCTCTCAAAAAAAAAAAGAAAAAAAAAAAAACAAAACTGAAGCAACAATTATAACCATCCAAAGGACTAGCCACAGGATATTATATACATCAGTGCTTCTCAAACTCCAATAATATAAGATCTTTTTATAATGAATATTCAGACCAGTAGGTGCGGCATAGGACCCATATAATCTGCATTTCTACCAACTTCTCAAATGATGCTGAGGCTATTGGTCTGGCAACCCTATCACGAGTATCAAGGTTATATGATAGAATAACAACTCAAGCTCTGTTGTGATTCTCCAAACATCTTTCAATTTTCTGCCATTTTAAAGAATCCTCAAAATTGGCTCAGCACCTGTAGCTCTACAGCTAGGGCACCAGCCCCATACACCAGAGCTGGCAGGTTGGAACCCAGCCCAGGCCTGCCAAACAATGACAAGTACAACCAAAAATACCAGGGCACTGTGGTAAGCGCCTGTAGTCCCAGCTATTTGGGAGGCTGAGGCAAAAAAATCGCTTAAGCCCAGGAGTTTGAGGTTGCTGTGAGCTGTGACACCACAGCACTCTACCAAAGGCAACATGGTGAGACTCTGTCAGCGCCTGTGGCTCAAAGGAGTGGGTAGCTGGCCCCAGCCAAAAAAAAAAAAAGGAATCCTCAAAATTCACATACCGCACTGAAACTACTTTAAAGCTTCCAACTTTCTCTGGCCATATATACTAAAATTTTCAAACTATTTGCCAAAGCAGTGAAACGACCCAAATGTGAAGCAGTAAAAAAAGGGTGGTCTTGCAGTAAGCATCATCCGTAGGCCAATCATGAAATCTGCTACACAGGCATTTTTACACTATATGTTAACCACCTCATGCTAAAACTTCTCCAAAATGAAAATTCAACACATCTCTCTGAAATTATAATGCACATACAAATGAGTCCTACATTTCAGTAAAATTTCTTAAAGACACCCAAAGCTTACAAGAATTTGTCAATTACATGTACACTGAGCTATAGGTATTCAACTCATTAACTGTCGTGTGAGTTGTATTTAACTCATGCTTTTTTTTTTTTTTTTTTTTTTTTTGAGACAGTCTATGTCGCCCTCAGTAAAGTGCCATGGTGTCACAACTCACAGCAACCTCCATCTCTTGGGTTTAAGCAATTCTCTTGTCTCAGCCTCCCAAGTAGCTGGGACTACAGGCACCCACCACAACGCCCAGCTATTTTTTTGTTGCAGTTGTCGTTTAGCTAGCCTGGGCCAGCTTCGAACCTGCCAACTTTGGTGCATATAGCTGGAGCTGTAACCACTGTGCTATGGGCGCCAAGCCAACTCATGTTAGTTTTGAGCCCAGGGCCTTGAGAAGCTGTGAAATCTCTGCTTATTATTTTCGCTGTCAATCAGCACTTCACCCCTACCTCCTACTGCCCTGCTCCAGCCTGCACATCCAAGAGCTAAATAAAAAAACAAATTTTTCATTAAAAATTTTTTTAAGTTTTTATTCTATTTTCTTAATAAGACACCATGGCTCCAAGGTAATTTTTTTCTTTAGTATAACAGTCAATGTATTAACATCTGTGGGATATAGAGTTTGGTGACCTACAAGTCTCTGATACCTCCAATTTGCCACACCCTCACTCTCCCAAGTCAGATCACTTTACCTTGGCTTACCTTGACATTGGGCATGTATTTAGAGAAGCGCTCATATTCTTTGCTTATCTGAAAAGCCAGCTCCCGAGTGTGACACATCACCAGCACAGACACCTTGGGCAGAAGCAGATGGAGACATATAGTAAGTGTAGCCCTTCATTATCCCATCTAAGGAAGTGTCTGCCACAAAAGCACACCTGGCAGATAACTAACTTTAATTCTGCGATCTAAAATCATTAGCCCCATGCTTACTGTGGAACATTCCCAACAACTATCAGGCTGTCAAGAGAGACAGAAATCACCTTAGTGATAAGTGCTCACAGGTCTGAAAGCATGTAGCTGGGACAAAAACATCCTTCTCATATAGTCCTAACTTTCCCCAGCATTCTCCCCAAGTATACCTGCCCAGTAACTGGTTCCAGCTGTTGCAGCGTGGCCAGCACAAACACTGCTGTCTTCCCCATGCCTGACTTGGCCTGGCACAGGACATCCATTCCCAGAATGGCCTGAGGGATGCACTCATGCTGGACTGGAAGTAGGGGAAAAAAGATAAATTAGACATCAGTCTCCAGACAACTGTATAACCTTTTCACCATGCCAAATCCATTTCTCATTATAGTATTTACCTGGTTCTTGTCAACTTCCAGGACCTTTGTACCTGTCTCTGCTCCACAATTACCTTCACCCCCAAAATCAGACTCTCTTAGTTCCTTCCACCTTTATCCTCCAGGTCTAGGCCTCCTCAGTCCTGCTAACATCCTACCATCAGCTCACCTTCAGCACTCCTGGCTCTGTCCTTCTTTTTCTTAAAATGTAACTCATGACATCTGAGTACCTGCCACAGACCATTTCTCCCACTTAGGTTGCCTTGCCCCGGGTCACGTAACCCTGCAACCTTGGACAAAATGTAGGACATGGTACTTGATCCAGAAATGTGGTATCTTTAAACTAGACATAATGGCTTCCAAAGACAAGCACTGGCCTGGCCCAACAGAAGGGAACTAAAGATACAACCAGGCTCTTTTCAGAAATTCGAAATTAAATGTCAATGACAAAATTAAAAGCAAGCAAAAAAGAAAAGCCAGTCACAAGGACTAATAGACTAGTAAGTTGATTTTGAATCATTAGCATGCAATCATGAATAAAAGAATAAGCCTATATATGCCTCTTCTGTTATTAAAATTGGTTTTGACACCTTATTTCCTCATCTATCCTATACTTGAGAAAGAACAAACACATCTTTTTCTTGCATCATTAAAGAGTCTCATAAGTACTCTATGCCCAACAGAAAATTTACCTTCTGATGGATGCTCAAAGCCACAGTCCACAATGGCCCGAAGCAACTCTGGCTTGAGCAGGAAATCTCGAAAGCCAGAGCTGTGGATGGAGACATAGGAGCCCTTGACATCCTTCTTGGCAGGGGCCTCAGCCCCATCTCCCCCAGCTGCTGTCTCCACCTCATCCTCTTCATAATCCAAGAGCTCATTGTCTACATCGTTCTCTGCCATAACTGGGCCAGCAGGGGGAGAAGGGGAGGGGGCTTTGGATAGGTTCTCCCAGTATAGGCAAAAACAAGGTAGGAGTGGGAGGCTTGAGGGACAACAAAAGAAAAGATACTAGATTCTGACAGAAGAGCTAGGAAAGAAAAAAACAAATGAAAGGCTTATCAGTCATGAGCAGAGCAGAGCTGTCACCACCTCTTTTCCATTACCATACTGTTCCCACTTTTCGTGAACTACGAAACCTTTAACCTGGTAGCATACTGTTCCCACTTTCCCTAAACTATGAAACCTTCAACCTGGGGGGGGAGGGGAGGGTTAACAAACAGTAACAGCGCCTGTACTCCTACCATTCTGGGAGACCAAGGTGGGAGGAACCCTTGAGCTCAGGGTTCAAGACCAGCCTGAGGAACAGTGGAACCCCCCTCTCTAGTAAAAACAGAAAAATTAGCTGGGCATGTGGTGGATGCCTGTAGTCCCAGCCACTTGGGAGGCTAAGACAGATTGCCTTGTAAACTAGGCTGACCCCAGGGCACTGACACTCTAGCCTGGGGCAAGAGACTGTCTCAAAGGGAAAAAAAAGTAACAAAGAGATACAAAATATAAAAGTGAAAAGCAAATATAACAAAATAGAAAAAGCAGTCCCAGGGAAAGTATTTAAGATGCTTATTCCCAACAAGACTAACCTCAGAGTAGCAGAAATCACGAGTTGGAAGAGAAAAACCAACTTACAAACTCCTGATCTAAGTAACAATAGTAAAGAAAAACAATAGTTTAAAATATATATATACATAACCAATGACCTAAGGGAGAGGAAAATGGAGAACAGAAGATGAAAAGAATCCTGAAAATTTCCTTAAGACTTCAGACTTCCCTATAATCCCACAGTGTGGATCCCTAACTCAGCAGCCATCAGTCAAGGGTGATAGATTAAGGTCATCACTGCGCAAAGCGCTCACTTCTCTATAAAAAACATCATATGGCTGCCGTCCACCTCCCACTCGTCAGTACCCTCCTTTCATCGCTTAAGAAATCCCTGTGTAATTAATGATACTAGAAAAAATAGTGTAAGAGGAATGTCTCCGTCAAAAAAAAAAAAAAATTTTTTTTCTCCACCCTACCATGAGTAAGAAAGAAACTAATAGTTGAGACTGAGACGTTTACCGCTCCAGCTTTAAGAGAAGCTTTACCAACTGGTTCGCAGGGGTTGTGCTATTCAGGAAAGACTCCTTTTCGAGAAACGCACAACAGCACCGCTCCCAAACATTTGGAAAGCAGTCCAAATGAGATTGGATAGGTGGGAATGAGGAAAACCTAACCGGGCCCAGAAACCGGCTCCTCCTCCAGGTCCCACCACCGACCAAAAGAAAAGAGGCGAGAAGAGCCCCGCCCTCCGCAAATGCCCAGAATCAGAGGACGCCTAGCGCCGCCTCTCGTTGACGCTGGGGCCTCCGATACGCAAGGGACCCACTGGAGCCGGGAGCAAAGAGAACACAATGGCGCTGGGGACACCATCTTGAATATGATCCGCCTACCTTTCCTTCCTCCCCCCCCAGGAGCTCTTTGGTCTCGAAAGGGGTGCAAGCTATGGAAATAACGAGCAAACGAGTCTCCAGCGACCAGACCATTGTCTGTGAAAGGGATATTAGGAGCCAATATAGCAGGATGAATACGAAAAGGCGTAGATGGAGACGGATAGTAGTGAAGGCCAAAGCTTACCTAAGCAGGGCGAGAGCGTATGGCGGCAGCAACAACGACGAAGGAGGGAATCTGCCTCCACTTCCGGTTCCTGGCTTCCCTCTACCCTAGCCTCCCGTCTTCTCGGCTGCAGAGCGCATGCGTAGGGAACTGGAAAAAGGACCTTCCGCAGTTCGGTAGAGCCGGGAGCCCCGGGCTTGCCTTTGGAAAATGCCTGTCTGAAATTTTTTTTGAAACCGCTTCTAACGTCTCTACTGCAGACAGTAACAAAAACCATAAAGAAAACCAACATTTTCTCCCATCGTCATCTTTATTCTCTTGTCTTACTCTTCTCCAAGCCCGTCACCCTTTGCTTAGGTTTTTGCCACGCAGGTGTTCTCGCTGGGCACCCCTCCAATGACGCGCGAGCAACAAGGGAGTTCCCACGGGGTCCTTGGCCTGGTAGTCAAGGTGACCCGCTGGCGGCTGGGTTTGCGCTAGGAACTTGCGTTAGGGAACTGGAGAGAGTCCTGCTAGGAGGTTCTGCACCGACCCCTTCCCAGCCGTGCGGACCGTGGACAGCATTTACCCAGAATTACGTTGACGGTGTAGCTGATGCCTTAGGACTAGTGAGCTGTGAATCAGGAAGGTGTTCTGAATCCACCGTCTGGAAAACGGGGTCTGGATTCTAAAATAAATGGTAGGACTTGAAGGTTACACAAAATTCCATAAATTCTGCTAATTAGAGCAGAGTATTCTTAGCTCCAGCCCAGCCGCCCCATTTTTCAGCCTGGAATTTTTACGTAAATAAAACATTGACATCCCACTCTTCGAGAGGCGTAGGCAGTCCGACGTGATGCCCTACTGCTTAATAAAAATGACAAACATGGCTCGGCACCCGTAGCTCAGTGAATAGGGCGCCGGCCACATACACCGAAGGTGGCGGGTTCGATCTCGGTCCAGGCCTGCTAAACAACAATGACAACTGCAACCAGAAAATAGCCGGGTGTTGTGAGTAGTCCCAGCTACTCGGGAAGCTGAGGCAAAAGGATCGCTTAAGCCTAAGAGTTTGAGATTGCTGTGAGCTGTGACACCGTGGCTCTCTACGGAGGGCAACATAGTGAGACTCTTGTCTCAAAAAAAAGACATTTGGCCCTTTCCCTGTTAGCACATTAACCATTTAATACTAAGGAGTAGGTACCATTATTCCCCTTTTGTAGACAGAGAAACAAATCAACATATCCAAAGTAATACAGCTAGTGAGGTGACAGCCAGAATGTAAACAGCTCTAAATCTCCATTGTAGCCTGCTTCCCTACTTAAAGAATCTGATTAATAGACTCACATGGTCGCTAACGCCTGTAATCCTGCAATCCCAGCATTTCTCAAGGCAGATGGGGGATTATGACTTGAGCCCAGGAGTTGCCGGGGAACTCATCGCTCCACTGCACTCCACCCTGAGCCACAGAGCAAGACCCTTTTTCTCTCGTTTTTTAGACAGACTCTCACTGTCACCCTCAGCACCCTCAATAGAGTGTCATGGTGTCATAGCTCACAGCAACCTCAAACTCTTGGGCTCAAGCCTCAGCCTCACGAGTAGCTGGAACTACAGGCATCTGCCACAATGTCCAGCTATGTTTTAGACACGGGTTCTCACTGTTCCTCAGGCTGGACTTTCAAGCTCAGGTGATCCACCTGCATTGGGCTCCCAGAGTGCTAAGATTACAGGCATGAACGACTGCTCCCAGCCAAGAGCCTCTCTCTAAAATTAAAAAAAAGGGCGGCGCCTGTGGCTCACTGAGTAGGGCGCCGGCCCCACATACCGAGGGTGGCGGGTTTAAACTCAGCCCCAGCCAAACTGCAACAAAAAAATAGCCGGGCGTTGTGGTGGGCACCTGTAGTCCCAGCTGCTTGGGAGGCTGAGGCAGGAGAATTGCGTGAGCCCAAGAGCTGGAGGTTGCTGTGAGTCCTGTGACGTCATGACACTCTACTGAGTGCGGTAAAGTGAAACTCTGTCACTACCAAAAAAAAAAAAAAAAATGTGGGCAATACAATGATGTGCCTCATTGATTCAAGTCCTTGATGAAGCAAGCCTTCAGTGATCCACGGATGGTATCATAGAAGGGCTTTTTGCCCAACCCTAATAATTTTTTTTTTTGAGACAGTCTCACTTTATTAGCCTTGGTAGAGTGCTGTGGTGTCATAACTCACAGCAACCTCAAACTCTTGGGCCCAAGTGATTCTCTTGCCTAAGTCTCCCAAGTAGCTGAGACTACAGGCGCCCACCACAATGCCCAGTTATTTTTAGAGACGAGGTCTCACTCTGGCTCAGGCTGGGCTTGAACCTATGAACTCACCTCGGCCTGCTAGGGTGCTAGCCAACCCTAATAATTTATCAACTGCCTACCCTATGCTACCTGCTTTCCTAGGATCTGAGAAAATAGCAAGCAGCCCAGTCCTTACAGAGTTTAAATAACAGGGAAACAACACATAAACATAAATATAATGCCAAGCAGCTATAAATACTATGTAGAGGTCGGCACCTGTGGCTCAGTGAGTGGGGCTCCAGCCCCTACCAAAGGTGGTAGGTTCGAACCTGGCCCCGGCTAAACTGCAACAAAAAATAGCAGGGTGTTGTGGCAAGTGCCTGTATTCCCAGCTACTTGGGAGACTGAGGCAAGACAATCGCCTAAACCCAAGAGCTGGTGGTTGCTGTGAGCTGTGATGCCACAACACTCTACTGAGGGTGATAAAGTGAGACTCTGTCTCTACAAAAAAATAATAATACTATGTAGAAAAAGCAAGATGAGGAGACAAAGAGTACTTGTTTCTACACACCAGCTTTTCTTTAACAGTCGCCATCTGTAGTACTCAGACTCCCAAATGAGGAACCAAATGTTTTCTCACTTTAGAAAAATAAGATACTACTTTTATTTCTCCAACAAGGTTCAAAGAACAGCCATTTGGGGTGACATGAGAGTGACTGAAAAAGAGAAAAGATGAGGCAAAAGGAGACTGTTTCAACACACCAATTTATTTGCCCATAATTATTTTATTCACACTTTTTTTACTGTTACAAAGAGAAAGTAAGGTCTCAAGGATGTACACAGGAAAGCCATGCATATGAAGGTACACAGCATTGCTTTAGATCTTAGGAAGCAGTGAGTATCTAATGGGTCTTTGGGGAAATATGAAAAGGGGAAAATCCTACAAAGAGCAAGACAAGCATAAGAGAAACAAAAAGGCTACAAGATGTAGTATATACCTAGAATTTAATAGAGGGCTAAGTGAAGTCATGATTTCATCTTTTCAAAGATTATAAAATCTCTGGGAAAAGAGATGAGGAAAGAACCAATTCTTCAGAGAATTGCTAGGGTCACAGAATAAATCAGTGGAATAATTAGAGGGTCACCTATGGAAGTGAAGAAACAGTTGTACGGCTTTCGGCTAGTGAACAGGGATGGTAATAATATCACAGGGTTGCCATTTATTGAATCATGGCTCCTGCATGCCAGGACCCATACTAGACTCTCTACATAATGATTCCTAATATTGCAGTAACCCCCGCAGTATTATTATCCCAGTTTTACAGAGGAAGATATTGAGGCTACAGGCATAAATAGGTTGTCCCAATTGCACAGCCAGCATGTCAGGTCATGAGAAGAACCCAAGTCTGCCAGGCTCTGAAATCTGAGTGTTTTTTCCACATTTCTACTTCCCAGAGTTACAATCTGCACAAAAGATTGAATGAGAATGGACTTGGGAGTTTACAAGTTCCCAGTGAGGGTTGAAGAACAACAAAAAGATTCGGGTTGAGCAGGATATGTTTAAGTTTCATATGAGAATTATTGAATCTTCCCCCCTAGGATTTCTAGGGAATGGAAAGAAGAAAAGTACTGTGGTGGGAGGTGATATTAATTGGGGGGGAGGGGTTCTTTGACAGAGACAACTGGCAGAATGAATGAGTCAGGCTCTGTGATGAGTCCTAGGCAGCAATCCGGTAGTTGGGGTGGACCTGGGGCCTGACATCACAGACCATGCCAAGAAGCTGGGCCAGGACCCGCTCTCGGTTTCTCTGCTGGGAGCTCTGCATGCCCTGCACCTGGCGCCTTGTAGCCTGCTCCACCTCAGCCGACAGGTTTCCCTGGGAGCCCATGGCCTAGGGGGTAGGAAAAAGAGTGGAAGAGAAAAATGTAAAGCAGAAACAGAGAGCAAATGTCCAGGCATGTGGACAGAAAAGTCCTGGAACAAGGCCAAGAAGAAAGGCCCTTTCAGAAACTACTCTCATTTCGTAGAAATATCCATACACCAAAGAGATCAATACCTTACCTCTTAGACTTGATATACAACTTCATCCTAAAACAGACTGTAAAATCCCCCCCATTTCACCACCCATGACCAAAAATACTGCCCTCCACCCCAAATGTTATCATACTTTACATAGATGTTGTCATTTTTACATAGACTATGGCAATTCACCCCACAAGCTGTAAATGTCCTTCAAAATTCCAGACTCTCTTACATGTCATCACAAAGTTTTATCAATGTTATGGCCTCTGCCAAGATCCCTTCAGCCCTCTACCCCCATATTTTTTTGTTGAGTCATGTGTATGCACCTCACTAGATGCACCCACCAATTTGTACCCAGGGTTCCATCCCAACACCCCACACTCACCGCCTGCTGCTTGCTCTGGAATTCTTGCTCTCGCTCTCTGCGGTATTGCTCTACCTCCATCTGTGCCTCCTCCTTTGCCTGCTTCAGTCTCCGGGCCTTCCCTGGAAGCAGAAGAGAGGAAAGCGGGTGGGGGTACCCCCCAACAGGAAATGTAATAGTAGGAATCAGTCCCTTCCAGAAAGTTATTCTGCCTTCTCTCAGCCAGCCAGGTACTAGATTCTAATACTCAACCATTCCTTCCTAACCAGCCTCCAGCTCCAGCTCTACGCCACCAGCCTTGGATTTTCTGAAGGATTCAAATGTTGGCTGACCCCACCCTCAATTTTCTTTCCAGATTCCAAAGAGAGAAAAGAGGAGACTCACTCTTCCTGGCATCTGCCACCTTCTCAGCTGCCCGCTTCTCTGCTTGCAGAAGCTGCTGGATACCCTGGGACTGACTGGCCATTTCTGTCGGTATGGCCGATACTGTTGCAAATGCTACCCAGATACCAGATGGCTCCTACTATCCCCACCCCCACTGCCTACTTCTTCAGTTCGTTGCTGCAATTCTCCACTACCCCTGGGTCTTAGTGCTCCCCTTTTCCACTCAGCCTTCTGCACCGGGTGTCTCCCCCAATCTGATCCTCCCATTGATGACTGGTCCTCCTCTCCCACCTCTCACTTAGGCAGTACCCACAAGAGCCGCCTGGGAGCAGCAGAGACCAGGCCCAAAGCTGCCCGCTAACAACAGGTACATGGCCTCCCCAGTCTAGATCAGAAGATCTAGGGCTGGGGCAAGGGCGGAGAGGGAAGAAGTATCGGGGTGAAGGGAGCAAAAGTTAATTGGTGGTCTCAGAGAAGGAGGCATAGGGGTTGAGAATGAAGTGGAAAGTAAGAATGTCATCATGCGATGTGCGTTGGGAAAAGATCACTCTGGGCTGAGAGAGTTCTGACATCTCTCTTTCTTTTCCATCTCCATCTTTTTCTACATATTTCCCAAGTACAAATGTCTGCATCCATCTTATTTGTCCTGTCCTTGGTAATCTCCTTATGTCTTTTCGTGCCTGTATTTTTTTCCTCTTTTGTGATTTGTTCCAGTTCTTGACCTCAGTGTGGGTTTTGTTTTTGTTTTCCATTTTCACGGATTTTTTTTTTTTGGTAGAAACAGAGTCTCACTTTATCACCCTCGGTAGAGCGCGTAGCATCACACGGCTCACCGCAACCTCCAACTCCTGGGCTTAGGCGATTCTCTTGCCTCAGCCTCCCAGTAGCTGGGACTACAGGTGCCTGCCACAACCGCGGCTATTTTTTTGTTGTTGTTGCAGTTTGACTGGAGCCGGGTTTGAACCCGCCACCTTCGGCGCCCTACCCACTAAGCCACAGACACCGCCCCATTTTCGCGGATTTTTGTCCTGTCCTTATCTCCCCTGCTTTCTGCTATCACTGAACCAAGTCCTCTCCTACTAGTTGAGGAGAGGATAACTTTCAGAAATCTCTCCTTTCTCCCTGCCCGCCCCACCGTGTCCTTTTCCTCGCCTCTCATCCAGTTTTCCGGTTACAGACGGACACTTTATCTTAAGTTCCCTAGTTTTCCCCAAAGGCCGGACCAAGAAACCAGCCTGTCAGGGCCGAATGATATCCGGTAACGCTTATCACGCTCATCATGGTTCATTTCCGCCCGTCACCTCGTCTCTGCTTACGTCATTTCCGCCAGCCTGCAGTGTCTCCGCCTTCCCGCCTCCCTTCTCCGAGCGTCTTAAACACAGGCCTCGGCCTACAGCTCTGGGGGTACTTAGGGGTGGGGGGGCTGGTCTGATGAGTGACCCCTCCCCCCAGGGCCCAGAGGAAGAAGCCTCTACATCTGTCTGCCGGGTACATTGTATTCAATTTCTAGATCATTATTTGAAATTATCTGTGACTTTTTTAAACTCAGATTTCTGCTGTTAAAAATCGTCCCCATCAGGCCCTATTGGGTTTTTCTCAAGTTCATTATTAAAAATTTACCTGGGTTCATAAAGCAATTATTTAACCTTTTCTCAAATATTATTATTAAAAATCTGTGCCCCCAGCCCACCCTTAAATTTTTCAAATCTTATTATCTGAAAAGGGATCAGGGTTGGCGTAGGCCTCATCTCTTGCTGAAGATGTAAGAACTGGGGGATCAAAGAGAGGAACAAGTGAGAATGTCAGAGATGGATGGGAAGCACCAGCCAAGGCCTGGGTCCTGACCGCTTGTGCAATTTTTCCTTCTTCCTTAGCCCAAGAGTTCCATGGCCTCCATTTCCCGCCGCCAACGCCGAGAGCGTCGCTTCCGTCGGTACTTGTCTTCAGGACGGCTGGTCCGGGCCCAGGCCCTTCTCCAGCGACACCCAGGCCTTGATGTAGATGCTGGGCAGCCCCCACCACTGCATCGGGCCTGTGCGCGCCACGATGCCCCTGCCCTGTGCCTGCTTCTTCGGCTGGGGGCTGACCCTGCCCATCAGGACCGTCATGGGGACACAGCACTGCACGCTGCTGCCCGCCAGGGCCCGGATGGTGAGTCTACCCAGTGGGGAACAAGATCATAAGCAGCTGAACAGATGTGAAATAAAAGCCAACCAATAACTAAAAAATAAGCTAGTTATTCCATCACTGGGACCTAGGAAAGGAGTTAACCAGGTGGGCATTTAGTTGTCACTTGTGTCTTTGCATTACTGGGCTGACATTGTCTGAAAAACCCAACATTCCCCAACACAGTAACAGGTCTTCAAATTCTATATCTTTCTAGATTAGTAGCTACTTTGTTTCTTGTCTGGTAGTTCGCCTGTAAAGCAAAAAAAGTTGCATAGAAGGGTAGGCTCTAGAGTAAGATTGCTTGGTTTCAAATCCCAGCTTCACAATTAATAGCTGTGTATTCTTGTACAAGTTACTGAACTTCTCTGAGGCTTAGTTTGCCCACGCTCAGAATTAAACAAATAATAATAGCCCTTGTTATATGCCAGACACTTCACAAAAAGTAACTCATTTGATCCTCACAACAACTATGGGAGGTAAGTACTGATAATCATCCTCCATTTCCTAGGTGAAGAAACAAGCATAGAGAAGTTAAGTCATTTGCCAAAGTTACACAGCTATTCATTGGTAGAGCAGAGACTGTAAGCCAGGGGCTTAGCTGGAGTGTCCATGCTCTTAACAACCGCTCTGTCCTGCTGCGTTATACATTATAGAATTATAGGTACATATAGTGATTGCACTATGTTCAAGATACCCATTCTGTGATATAGATGTTTTGAAAATCAACTGACATAGTACATAATTAGAGCACCTGGCACACAGTAAGCACCTGGTAGGTGCTGTGATTGTTTTTTTCTGTTATCAGCAAGTCCGTACTACCTTACTTACAGTTCTGAAACTCAGAAACACTCAGGCGCTCTTTTCTTTCTTTCTTTCTTGATTTTTTTTTTTTTTTTTTTTTTTTTTTGAGACAGTGTCTCACTTTGTTGCCTCAGCCTAGAGTGCTGTGGTCTACCCTACCTCACAACTTCAAACTCCTGGGCTTCAGCAATCCTCCTGTCTCAGCCTCCTAAGTAACTGGGACCACAGGTGTCCGCCACAATGCCTGGCTGATTCTTTTATTTTAGTAGAGACAGGGTCTTCCTTTGCTCAGGCTGGTCTTAAATTCTTGAACTGAAGGGATCCCGCCTCAGCCTCCCAGAGTGCTAAGGTTACAGGTATGAGCCACCATGCCCGGCCTCAAAAATACTCAGAACCAAACATTTTTCATCAGTCTGCTACCAAAACTCATTTCATAGCAAAAACCTAACCTGAACTAAATAGAGACCATCTGTGGTTTGTTTTTATTCTACTGATGCCAATATTCATACACGTCACTGTAGAAGCTACAGTGGGCTACCTAATAGACGGTGTATGTGCCTTTTTTTTTTTTTAATTTTTTAAGATTCATCAAGCACAGAAGTGAGAAGGGGGGAAAAGAGTAGAACAAGGAGTTCAATCTGGCGGCACCTGTGGCTCAAAGGAGTAAGGCACCAGCTCCATATGCTGGAGGTGGCAGGTTCAAACCCAGCCCTGGCCAAAAACTGCAAAAAAAAAAAGTACTATTATAGGGTGGCGCCTCTGGCTCAAAGGAGTTTAATCTGTAACTGACTGTGAACAATAAATTGAGATGACTCACTAACTTCAGACCAGCCTAGTGTATGTACTTTTAGATGAGTTCTGTCAAATCCTAGAAACATCAGAGTTCTGGAAAATCTTGATTTTTCAGGATTCAGTTGTGGAAACTGTTGATATTATAGTGGCAGTGGAAGCAGCTCTTTAGAGGTATAAAGCCCTTCTTATTAAAATAAAAGGTAAAACTCCCTTTCCCCAACTAGAGATTTCTTTCTAGAGTAAGAACATTTAAAGGAAAACCTCTGGATTAGGATGCAAACCCTAACCAAATTTGATTTGCTGCTATTACCCTACTCCAGCAGCTCCATTCCTATACTGAAAGCCCCTGCCCTCAAAACTTCCTCCATATGGTTAAAAATCCCCTTTTTTTAAATTGCCCCTAACATATGTGAGATGGACTGGCATAGTCAGTGTTTTTAGTTGGTTTTTTGTTTGTTTGTTTGCTTGCTTGTTTTTAGAGACAGAGTCTCACTCTGTCGCCCTCGGTAGAGTGCTGTAACATCACAGTTTATGGCAACCTCCAGCTCTTGGGCTTAGGGGATTCTCTTGCCTCAGCCTCCCAAGTAGCTAGGACTACAGGCACCTGCCACAATGCCTCCCTATTTTTTGTTGCAGTTTGGCCAGAGTCAGATTCAAACCCACCACCCAGGGTATATGGGGCTGGTGCCCTACTCACTGAGCCACAGGTGCCACCCTTTTTTTTTTTTTTTGAGACAGAGTCTCACTATGTCACCCTCAGTAGAGTGCTGTGGCATCACAGCTCACAGCAACCTTCAACTCCTAGGCTTAAGCGATTCTCTTGCCTCAGCCTCCCAAATAGCTGGGACTACAGGCACCCGCCACAACGCCCAGCTATTTTTTTGTTGCAGTTGTTTTAGCTGGTCCGGGCCTAGTTCAGGTTCAAACCTGCCACCCTTGGTATATGTGGCTAGTGCCATAACCACTGTGCTACTGGCTCTGAGCCTGTTTTGTTTTGTTTTTAAGATAGGGTCTTGCTCTGTCTCCTGGTCTAATGTATAGGGCCATCATATCATCATAGCTCACTGCAACCTCCAGCTTCTGGGCTCAGTCTCCTGCCTCAGCCTTCCAAGTAGCTGCAACTATAGGCACTTGCTACGATGCCTGGCTCATCTTCTCTATTTTTTTATTGTTGGGGATTCATTGAGGGTACAGAAACCAGGTTATGCTGATTGCATTTGTTAGCTAAAGTCCCTCTTACAATTGTGTCTTGCCCCCAAAAGGTGTGTCACACACCAAGACACCTACCCCTCTTTCTGTGCTCTTCCTTTCCCCCACCTCTCCCTCCTTCTTTCTCTCTCTGCTCTCCCCTCATTTTCTTTATTTTTAATAGAAATCCCGTGTTGCTCTTGCACAGGTTGGTCTGGAACTCCTGGCCTCAAGCGATCTTCCTCAAGCGAGCTTGTGCTCCCAAAGTGCTAGGATTATAGGCATTAGTCACCTTTCCCACCTTCAGATTTTTTTATTTATTTTTTATTTGTTTGGTTTTGGGGGGGGGTTTTCTTTGTTTTTGTTTTTTGAGACAGAGTCTCACTATGTCACCCTAGGTAGAGTGCTATGGCGTCACAGCTCACAGCAATCTCAAACTCTTGAGCTTAAGCGATTCTCTTGCCTCAGCCTCCCAAGTAGCTGGGACTACAGGCACCTGGTTATTTTTTGGTTGTAGTTTGTAGTTATCATTGTTGTTTGGCAGGCCCGGGCTGGATTGGAACCTGCCAGCTCTGTTGTATGTGGTTAGGCCCCTAGCCACTGAGCTACAAGCTCCACGCCATTGGTTTTTTGTTTTTTGGGGGGGGTTTTTTTGAGACAGAGTCTCACTCTGTCGCCCCTGGTAGAGTACAGTGGCGTCACAGCTCACAGCAACCTCAAACTCTCGGGCTTAAGTGATTTCTCTTGCCTCAGCCTCGCAAGTAGCTGGGACTACAGGCACCCGCCACAACCCCCAGCTATTGTTAGAGTCTTGAACTCATGAGCTTAGGCAATCCACCTGCCTCTGTCTCCAAGTGCTGGGATTATAGGCAGGCATGAGCCACCATACCCAGTCTCACCGTCAGATTTTTTTTACAATTTTAAAATAAAGAATGGGTTTACAAAGTGCAGTCATTTAACTCTACAGTTGATGTAAGAGGCAGGACCCTGGGAAGGAATAAAGCAGACTACCTGGAGGCCAATCTGCATCTAATCCCAGCTCCCACTGACAGGGCCAAGCCAGTTTACCTTTGTGAGCCTAAAGTACCTCTCAAAAATGGGAGTTGCGACAACTAAATGAGGCAAGCACTTGGTGCATTTTGACACTAAGTGATAAGTGTTTTATTTTGTTTTTTTTCTTTTGAGACAGAGTTTCAAGTTGTCACCCTCGATAGAGTGCTGTAGTGTCACAGCTCACAGCAACCTCAAACTCTTGGGCTTAAGCGATTCTCTTGCCTCAGCCTCCCAAGTATCCGGGACTACAGGCACCTGCCACAATGCCCAGCTATTTTTTGGTTGTAGTTGTCATTGTTGTTTGGCAGGGCCAGGCTGGATTCGAACCTGCCAGTTCCGGTGTATGTGGCTGGAGCCCTAGCCCTAGCCCTAGCCCCTAAGCTACAGGGCCAAGCATATTTTTATTCTTCTTAAGGTTTTTTGAGTGATAAAAATGCCCAAAAGTATAGTAGGTACTTCCTTTATTGTCTTAAATTCTACGATGTGTGTGAGGTTGATATTACCTCATGTCCAGATGAAGAAGGTGGGCCCATAAGGTTCAGGAACTTGTCTGAGACCGCACAGTTGTCAGGTCATTGTTATTTCACCCACTTTATTTTCTCCTGGTCCTTTACCAGCCCTGCCACCAGGTGGCCTTCTAACTTCCTGGTCACAAGGTTCATTCAGTTTCCACCTTCTTTAGAGAAATGAAAATACAAACTTTGAACAGATTGAACCAGAATCCCCTGCTGGAAAGTTGGTTTTTTGTTTGTTTTTTTAAGACAGCGTCTCATTATGTTGCCCTGGGTAGAGTGGCCTGGCATCATAGCTCACAGCAATCTCAAACTCTTGGACTCAGGTGATCCTTTTGCCTCATCCTCTAAGTAACTGGACTACATGCGCCCACTGAAACACCCACCTATTTTTTAGAAACAGAGCCTCGGTCTTGCTCAGACTGGTCTGGAACTCTTGAGCTCAGGAATCCACCCGCCTTTGCCTCATAGGGTGCTAAGATTACAGGCAAGGTGTGAGCTGCCATGCTGCTGGGCCCCACTGCTGGGAGTTTTAACCCTCAGTTCCTATGTTAGGTCCAATGGATGTGCCACTTCATATTTCAGTGGCTAGATTTTCATACCCATTGAGATGCCAGGAATGGCCCCTACCTTGTAGGCTTTTGGTAGTTTCTTTTTCTTTTTTTTAATTTTTTTTCTTTTTTTTTTTTTTTTTGAGACAGAGTCTCACTACGTTGCCCTCGGTAGAGTGCCGTGGCGTCACAGCAACCTCAAACTCTTGGGCTCAAGTGATTCTCTTGCCTTAGCCTCCCAAGTATCTGGGACTACAGGCGCCTGCCACAATATCCGGCTATTTTTTGTTGCAGTTGTAATTGTTGGTTAGGTGGCCCAGGCTGGGTTCGAACCTGCCAACTTCAGTGTATTTGGCTGGTACCACAACCACTGTTCTACAGGTGCCGAGCCATGGTAGCTTCTTTTTAAAACCCATCAACTCAGGGGAAGGGATCTTAATTATCAGAGACCCCTGTACAAAACCACCTTAATCAGACAATAACCATTTCTGTACATATAGCAAAATTAGTGAAATTTTTGGGTGTTTTTTTTTTTTTTTTTTTTTTAATGTACCATAAACTGCCCTTCTGCTCTGGGCCAGCACAGTACCAGACACATAATGCCCCCTGCACACATTGAGTTGTGCAGTAGGAGGAGGAAGTGATGGCACTGTTTTACAATGGCTGAGCCGTTCAGTTTATGTTCCATTTGCCTTGAGCCTTACTCCTACTACACAGCCACAACTCCAGCTGTTTAGCTCTGTCTTCAGTGACCCTAAGCATGTCTTTGCAAGTCTGCTTGGCTCTTGCCTATCGCCTTCCCTTCCACCTGACTTCCACTTTCTGAAGAGCTATCCTCCCTTCCCAGCCAACTTAAGCCCCACCTTAATCCCCACCTCCTCCTTGAAGGGCTATCTGACCACCCCACCTGCTGGCTCCTCTTTCATTGAGTCTTAATCTATCTGCACTCAATATAAGCTTCTGATGTTGGCATTTTTTGAAATGTTGTTCCATTAGTATGTTTGTGCCTTTAAGATGGAAATCATGTCTTATGTGGGTAAGGGAAAAGCAGTGCTTCCGTCACTAAGACAAAATAAATTTTTCCTTCACAACATGTTTTTCGTATTTATTTTTCCAAGTATGAAAATATAGCATATTAAAGAACATTGGAGAAAGTTAATCTATACTACTAAATTGATATAAAGATGGTATTTCAAATACTGGAGAAAGGTGAACTATTTAATGATGTTGGAACATTTTACTCATCTAGGGAAAGACAGAGTCCTATTTTACAACTAGCTCAGAAATAAATTGCAGCAGATTAGACATTTAAATTTAGCAGGAAGGTATATACCAAATTCGTGGGAGGGGTTTGCACCTGGGTACAAATAAAACTTGGAAGGCATATTAACATATCTTTTAAATTTAAAAAAAAAAAAAAACTTGGGAGTATTAAAGAAAACTTTAGCTTTATGATGATTTCATTTCTTTAAAATAAAACAGTGCTGTACAAATGACAATAATTAACATACTGTGGTAGGAATGAGGTGTTTATTGTACTTTTTGGATTTCTTTTTTTTTTTTTTTGAGACAGAGCCTCAAGCTGTCACCCCGGGCAGAGGCCATGGCATCACAGCTCTCAGCAACCTCCAACTCCTGGGCTCAAGCGATTCTCCTGCCTCTGCCTCCCAAGTAGCTGGGTCTGGCGCTTGCCACAACGCCCAGCTATTTTTTTGGTTGCAGCTGTCATTGTTGTTTGGCGGGCCCGGGCTGGATTCGAACCTGCCAGCTCAGCTGTATGTGTCTGGCGCCTTAGCCGCTTGAGACACAGGCGCAGAGCCCTTTTTGGATTTTTTTAAATTCTAAAAATAGAACTAGTAGAAAAAATACAAGGGCATGTTTTATAATCATACAGTAGGGAAAGCCTTCCTAACGATGAAATTAAATAAAAAAGCCAGAAAAGAAGGGCCACGCGAGGTGGCTCACACCCGTAATCTTAGCACTCCAGGAACCCAAGGCTGGTGGATTACTTCAGCTTGGGAGTTCAGGACTGGCCTGAGCAAGAACAAGACCCCATCTCTAAAAAATAGCCAGATGTTGTGTTAGATGCCTGTGGTCCCAGCTGCTCAGGAGGCTAAGGCAGAAGAATTGCTTGAGCCCAGGAGTTTGAGGTTGCTGTGATCTATGATGCCATGGCATGCTACCTAGGGCAATAGAGTGAGACTCTGTCTCAAAAAAGAAAAAAATCAGAAAAGGAAACATTGAAAAATAAATTTTTTTTTGAGACAGAGTCTCACTCTGTTGTCCCTGGGTAGCATGCCGTGATGTCTTAGCTCACAGCAACCTCAAACCCCTGGGCTCAAATGATCCTCTTGCTTCATCCTCCCAAGTAGTTGGTGCTACAGGCATCTGCCACAAAACCTGAGGGATTTTTCTGTTTGTAGTAGAGATGGAGTCTCACTCTTGCTCAGGCTGGTCTCAAAACTCCTAAGCTCAAGCAATCCACCCACCTCAGCCTCCCAGAGTGCTAAGATTACACATGTGAGCCATCACACCCACCTGACATCAAAATTCTAAAAGACAGATGAGAGGCTCAGCGCCCATAGCTCAGGAGGGCGGCGGCCACACACACCAAAGGTGGCAGGTTCAAGCCCAGCCAGGGCCTGCTAAACAACAATGACAACTGCAACAACAACAACAAAAAAATGGCCGGGCATTGTGGCAGGCGCCTGTGGTCCCAGCTACTCAGAGGCTGAGGCAAGAGAATCACTTAAGCCCAAGAGTTTGAGGTTTCTGTGAGCTGTGATGCCATAGCACTCTACCAAAGGTGACATAGTGAGACTCTGTTTCAAAAAAATAAATAAATAAAAGATGAGAGAAAATAACTTACAATTATGTATAACACAATATATGATAGAAAGAATTCTCACATCAATATATATAACTTCCAAATAAAAAGTAGAGAAAGCATATTAATAAGTCACAAAATAAATAGAAATAGCCAAATAACATATGAAAAAGAAGAAAACTTCATTAATAAAGTCGTTTTTTAATCTGTCAGATTGGCAAAATTAAGAGGATTGGTGATATTTCTTTTTTTTTGTGACAGAATCTTACTATGTCGCCCTTGGTAGAGTGCTGTGACGTCATAGCTCACAGTAACCTCAAACTCTTGGGCTTAAGCAATTCTCTTGCCTCAGCCTCCCAAGTAGCTGGGGCTACAGGCACCCGTCACAATGCCCGGCTATGTTTTGGTTGTAGTTGTCATTGTTGTTTGGCAGGCCCGGGCTGGGTTCAAACCCGCCAGCTTCAGTGCATGTGGCTGGCACCCTAGCTGCTGAGCTACAGGCGTCAAGCCAGTGATAATCAATTTTAATAAGGGAAGACTAAGGCAGACTGTATATTTTTGCCACCAACTTATTGAGAGTAATTTGGCAAAATTGCATATGTACATTGACTCATCAGTTCCACTTCTGAAAATCTGCTCCACAGAAGGACCATAATCAGTCCATACTTAAAAGGCTGAACATTTTTAGAAACAAAGTCTGTTGATTGATTGAGGGTAGGGAGATTTGTTTCATGTATACAGTGGAACACTAACCCTAATCATCAGAAAGAATGAAGTTGTCTGCTACATTGATCCTAGAGTGTATGCTTATTTGGGGTTCCAGGCAATCTGCAAATTACAAACATCCAAATTACATACAACTCACATTTACAAACAGAGGCTATTACAGGTAATAGCTAAGTGTACCAGTTCCAACTTACATACAGATTCAACTTAAGCACAAACCTACAGAATTTATCTCTTTCATAATGTGGAGACTGCCTATATAAAATTTGTGGGAGGCTGGGTGCAGTGGCTCACACCTGTAATCCTAGCACTTTGGGAGGCCCAGGCACGTGGATCACTTGAGCTCAGGAGTTCAAGACCTACCTGAGCAAGAGTGAGACCCTGTCTCTACTAAAAACAGAAAAATTAGCTGTGTGGGTGGTGGGGTGACTGTAGTCCCTACTACTCGGAAGGCTAAGGCAAGAAGATCTCTTAAGCCCAAGAGTTTGAAGTTGCTGTGAGCTATAACACCATGGCACTCTACCCAGGGTTATAGCATGAGACTCTGTCCTTCTCCCCCCTTCCAAAAAAAATGAAAGAAAGAAATGAGTTGCTGAATGATTTGTGTGATATGGTCACATAACTGAATAAATTTGTCATGTGTATGCTTTTATGTACCCCAAGACAAAACTAAAAGGGATCACAGCAAACTGTTAATAGTTAACAAATTTATTCTCCTTCAAAAAGAAAAAAATATTTCAACATAATTATATCCCTTTCACATTAAATACCAATTAAATGAAACCAGGAGGAAGGCACCTGTAGTCCTATTACTCAGAGACTAGAATTTTTTTTTTAGAGACTAGAATTTTTACTTATTTTTTTCAGTCTATTTTTTTCAACTATAGGATTTGATCCCTTTTATTAGACAGCTATGGTTAAGTCTTCTATACAGTTTTGTAACCAGTTTCTTTGACACACAAACATTATTTGTGGTGGCTGTTTATACTATTTTGTGACCTATTTTACTAAACATGTTTTTATGACTGGAGGCCCTACTCCTTAAAGCCTATACATTTTAAACCTCCCATTTAAGCCTGAACACTGACCACCCTCACACCTGCAGTGAGCCCTGGTATGGAATAAGCAGTTGAAAGACAGGATCAGGTAGGACAGATTGGGAGGGCCTGTGACAGGTCACAGTGCTAAGGAGAAGTGCCCTTCCCATTACTTACTCTGATGTGGTTCATATTGGGTGGTGGGCCTTAGACAGCCAAGACTATGCCCATTCTATCTCCCTAACTTCCTGACAGTGAGAGGTCAGCCCTTCCCCTGACTCATCCTTTTGCCAGGTAAACAGTACTTTCCAGCACCATCAAATAAGAATTTAAGGACTGCCACCCCATATCCTCCTACCCTGGGGAAAGAAAGTAGGTCCACCAGAGGAAGGCTACCTTTCCTTTATCCCCAGAGTGAAGTGGTTGATAGCCACAGCAGGTGGGCCTAGCTAGGTTGCCTGGGTTGGCAGTGAAGCCAACAGCACAGCACTCTGCTAACTAGGCCCTATGGCTAACTAGGCCCTATGTGTGAGGACAGGATCAGGAAGAGGGGGACTCAGAAATGTCAGTCCCTCCCATATTTTCTCCCAACCCCTAGGTAAGACCTTGTATCTCATTCAGCCCCCTTTTATCTGCCCAGCAGTCATTTGGAAAGAACTTGCACTGGTGCTGGCAACATTTGTGTGGCTCAAACTTGTGTGTGGTCTACCTCCCCTGGCCTCTCCCATCATCCCTGGGTAAGGCTGACTGAGATAAATTCCCCTGAAAACATTTACTCAGTTCATTGAAAAGTGATATAAAAACACAAATATTATATATGTGTATATTTATACTGGTACAGAGTAGAGTGTTCAGATATTTTATTAGTTTATGTATAGTTTCAGGTTAAAAAAAAAAACAGGAATATATAGTGAAAATATTTTCAAGCCAAAAACTGAATATAGTCAAAGGATTTTGACACTGCCTTGATGACTGGAGGCAGGCCTGGAATTGTCATTTGATATAGTAGAAATCCCAGGAAACTAGAATAGTTTATAGAGACATAGGTCAGAATATTTTAATATTTAAACCACATTTGTCATGCATGTAGTAAACTATCAGCATGTATTTGTCAGTGATGGTTATTTCCTAATACCCAGGAGGCATCCATGTGGGCCACTCTTCTATTGCCCTAAGACCAAGGGATTCAATGACCAGCAGGATTCAAGATGGCAGCCCTGCCGAGGAGTGGGAGTCCCAGCTAACTTCTGCTCCCTGCTCTCCCACCAACAGCCTACACAGACTTCTTCCTGCCGCTGCTTAGCCGCTGTCCTTCTGCCATGGGAATAAAGAATAAGGATGGGGAGACCCCTGGGCAAATTCTGGGCTGGGGACCTCCCTGGGATTCTGCTGAAGAGGAAGAAGAAGATGAGGCTTCCAAGGAACAGGAATGGAGACAGAAGCTACAGGGCGAGCTGGAAGACGAGTGGCAAGAGGTCATGGGGAGGTTTGAAGGTGAGGAGTACTGCCATCCACAGCTGCCCTTCTTTCCCACCGGCCACTTGCCTGTGCCCTCTACATTAGTGCACCACCTTAGGCTCCTCCCCTCCCTCTGTGCTTCCCTGCCTCTTGTAATCCATCACCTTCTCACAGCCTATTTCCACTGCCCCCACCCCACCCTTCCAAATAGATGATGCTTCCCATGAAACCCAGGAACCCGAGTCATTCTCAGCCTGGTCAGATCGCCTGGCCCGGGAACACGCCCAGAAGTACCAGCAGCAGCAGCGGAAAGCAAAGAGATCCTGTCGATCTCCATGGGCTGAGGGCTCCAGTCATAGCTGGCAACAGCAGGAAGAGGAGCAGCGGCTCTTCCGAGAGCGAGCCCGGGCCAAGGAAGAAGAACTGCGTGAGAGCCGAGCCAGGAGGGCCCAGGAAGCCCTAGGGGACCAAGGGCCAGAGCCAGCCAGGGCAGGGCCCAGGGGAGAGCATCCCAGAGGGGGGGGGAGGGGCAACCTCTGGCGCTTTGGTGATGTGCCCTGGCCCTGCCCTGGGGGAGGGGACCCAGAGGCCATGGCTGCAGCTCTGGTGGCCAGGGGCCCCCCATTGGAGGAGCAGGGGGCTCTGAGAAGGTACTTGAGAGTACAGCAGGTCCGCTGGCACCCTGACCGCTTCCTACAGCGATTCCGAAGCCAGATTGAGACCTGGGAGCTGGGCCGCGTGATGGGAACAGTGACAGCCCTTTCTCAGGCCCTGAATCGCCATGCAGAGGCCCTCAAGTGACCCTAGGGAAAGAGCAAGAAACTTCGGGGATGCAGCCTCGGGGGTGAGGGAGAGGAAGGGTAAGGTCAAAGGTGGGGACTACAAGGAAGAACCAGATGCTGCTCAGCAGAGGACATGGGTGGGAGCAAAACTTCTAATGAATGGGGGTGGGGGGTATGGGCCACCACTTCTGCTCCTTAACTCTGCCATTTCCTAATAAGACCTGGTTCCACCTCACTCCCAGTGTCTGCCTTTTTCCATTGCTATGGTTTTCATCACCCATGACATCTCCTTTCTTTCCCCGCCTGCCGAAACCCACAGCTCCTACACACCAATACATATGCACACACTAATGTGTGCCCTTAGCAGAAGACAAGAAACCCCTGCTTGTCCACCCCCAACCCAGTCCTAAGAAGACCCAATTTGTCCTCCAGTTCCACTCTGCTCCCTTTGTGGGGTCCTATCCACTCTGCAGTCTGTGGCTGGAGAAATAGATGTGAACAGAGACAAAAAGGGGAACAAAACCAGTTTCCCTCCCCTCCCCTGCTCCCCAAGCAGAACCACATCCTCCTCCCCACTTAACAACTCCTTCCCCCAACATAGGGCTTTCCCTTTGCTGAGTCATTGAATGAGCCAAATTGGGGGCAGCTGGGGTTGGGGTACCATGAGGAGGCAGGGGAAGATGGGGCATAGAAGTGGAATGGATGGAGGAAGAGCCCTGTGGGGGAGTGGAATGTCAGTTGCTAAAATTAGGAACAGGGGAAGGAAATGGAAAGAGCTAAATTATGTAAGCTGGGTTATCTGTTCTTGAGCAACCAGAGATCCACACCCAAGATCCAAGCTCCTGGCTCTACTGTCTGTCTTTCTAGCTTGTCGGTCCCATCTCTTCTCCAGGAACCCAATGCTTGGTTCTGTCATCTAGCTCATACCCCATCCCAAACCCAAGATCATTTCTGGACAGCACAGGCTTGGCCTTCCCTATAAACGTTCTTTTCCAAGAACCAGTGGTTGAGATCCTAAGGGACTGAAGGAAGGGGTCTGGGATTCCCATGGAGAAGGAAACTAGAGTTGGAAATGGCAGAGCAAATCCCACTGCCAACCTAGGATACAACCAGGTAATAGAGAAAAGAAAGGGTAGGACTGAAAGGAGAGGGTCTAGGGTGGGCTGGTGTGCACAGTCTGCATGGTGACATCAGAGAATGTAGACATTCACAGAAACTTAGTATCTTCAGATTTCAAGCCCAGCTCTACACAGGAGAATCCCAGGAGTGGAAGTGGAAGGCAGTAGAGAACAGGGACAGCAAGCCTCTGGGAACTGAGAACCTGGAGTGGGCTTGAGCCACTCAAAGAAGACAGCCTGACTAGGAGGAGGCCCAGGGCCTCTGAGGGACCAGGCAGATGTTCGGGGCAGGAGGGGGAAGAGCTGGTGAGAAAGGTCCTGTGAGAAGAAGCTGCTGTGATTCAGAGAAGAGACTTCAAGCTGTGAGCAACCCTGGCATCCGGTTCCTCTCACAGGCCAGAGATTTCGGAAGTGGCATGCAAAAAGCCCAGGTTTGGAGTTGGGGGAGTTGGGTTAGGATCTCTCACTGGGGGTGAGAGGTAAGCAGCAGAAAGTTTTGGTGTCCAAATTTGTTCCTCCACCCAGGAGATTTCTCTCCAGTTTTTAAGCACATAATTTCCCTATCTGCAAGAGTTACATAAAACCAAAGCCCTGATACCTGGGCCCCCAGACTGCTCTTTTCAACATTCCCCCTCCCCAGTGTCTGGCCCCCAGTCTTGGTGGGGGTTCCCCTGAGATAAGGGCTGTTCACTTTCTCTGACCACATGGTTTCCGCTTCTGTGTCTCTTGTTTCCTAGGCTGATAAAAATACTGAGCCGTAGAGGCCCTGGCTTCCTCTGACCCCAGGGGGCAGGTAGCAGGCATCCTGTCCACCATCATGGGGGAAGGGAGGGGACCCAGGGATCCCCAAGGGGTGAGTCAGTCCTGCCAAGAAACACAGGGGAGGTGAAGTGTATCTCTGCTCTCTAGAGCTGGAGCCTGGAGTTGAGCCTCAGTGGAGGATGTCGCTAGGGTTCATTTGGAGAAAGGGCTGGGAAAGAGCAATGAGATTGAAGAAGGTCATTTTGAGGATTGGGGTTGAGGCAAGTTTGGGTTAAGTTAGGAAAGGGGTCTGGGAAGGACACTATTCAGTGTAGATCAACTGAGCATTCTTAGCCCAAAGATAAATTCAGACTCTGCTTTGGGTTTCAGAGGAGGCAGGCCCATGCTTAATTAGCTGATTCAAGGCATGCTGAAGAAACTTCACAGTAGGGCACAGTGGAAACAGAAAAGAGAGGTGAATCCCATCTGAAAGCACCCAGGAGGCTCTGAGGAGGGAGGTGAATGGGTGGGATTTCCGTGGGTGGAGGTGGACAGAAAGGCTCCATAGGTCAATAGAAGGCTTGAGCTCCAGAAAACAGTATGTTAGGGAAAAATGAGGGTCCTAGCCATGTGTGGTGGCTCTACTCTGGGAGGCCGAGGCGGGTGGATTGCCTGAGCTCAAGAGTTCACAAACAGCCTGAGCAAGAGCAAGAGCCTGTCTCTAAAAATTGCTGGGTGTTGTGGTGGGCGCCTGTAGTCCCAGCTACTTGGGAGGCTGTGGCAAGAGAATTGTTTGAGCCTGAGTCTGAGGTTGCTGTGAGCTATGACGCCATAGTACTCTACTGAAGGCGGCAAAGTGAAACTGTCTCAAAAAAAAAAAGTGTCCTGAGGTAGAAGAAACACTGGTAAGAGGGAGCATGTGAGGAAGAAGGGATCACAGAATGTCAAAGTCAGGGACTTTATCTTATGGGCAGTGGCACTGTGACAACTGTGAAGAGAGGGAGGACAGGAGAGTGCTGTAGGAGTACAGACAAGGAGCAAAGAAGAGAACGCTATCCTTTTCTGAATACCTATTATATGTTAACCAGCCCTTTTCCTAACATCAGTAACCCTGTCTACCAACATCTGTCCAAAAGGTGGTTAGTGGATCTTCATTATGCAGGTGAGAAAATAAAAGACCATAGCCATTCTGTAACTTAGGGCTACACAGCTAAAAAGCAGTGAAATTAGCGTTAAACTCATCTGACTCCAAAACTCATGTACTTTCTACTTAAGTCCCAATAACCTCAAATGGCATTAAAGGAAGGAAAACATTTTATAAACTTTCAGGGGACATTAGGACATGATTAATTGGGTGACAGGAGTGGGGAAAGTAGTCTTAGATGACTCCCAAGTTCTTAGCCAAGGTATTGGGGAGGATGGTGATGCCCTAAACCAAGAAGAAGGAGCATGGCTGAGGGGAAAGATAAGGAGTTTGATTTCAGACATTCAATTAAAATTTTCTTAAGCACTTGTTAGGAGCAGAGTACTGCTAGACAATAGTTACAAGGAATAAGGTCGCTGTCCTCAGAGAACCTGTGGTCTAGTGAGGTAAACAATATGCAAGTAACAACTACACATAATTGCTGTTCACTTGCTTAGAATAATAAAGTGTTCAAAGAAGGCCTGCTGAGTTTGAGATGCTAGTGTGACACACGTGGAGCTTTCCAGCAAGTATGTCTGGAACTAGAGAAAGGTTTGGGCTGGAGGGATAGATTTGCCCATCATTCCCTCCCCAGTAGAGGTTGAATGTCTGAATTAACAGGATTCTCAAGGGAGAGTAGAATGACGAGGATGGTCAAAGGAGGAAAACCAATAAAGGAGGGGTAGGAAGAGCCACGGGGGGGGGGGGGGCGGGGGGAGTGCCATACGCCAAGCAGAGCCTGGGCAGCCACGTCTGAGGCTTCGCAGAGGTCTAGTAGGTAAAGGATGAAAACATCTGTGGGCTCAGGAACTAGACAATTACAAATTTTGAGAAAACAGTTTCCATTTAATAGAGGGGCAAAAATCACTTTACATGGGTTGAAGAATGAGTGGGAGGTGAGGAAAAGGAGGCAGTGGGTACAAGGTCATAGAATAGTGACTACAGAAGTAACTCAGCATCGTTGCTTAGTTCTACCCACAAATTTTACAGATGAGGAAAATGTTACAAGTTCCTGGAAAAGTGGTTAGTTAAAGGATGGCTAAACTTTAGAGACATTACACAGAAAGGGAAGGTGAGAGATGGAAACAAACATTTTGAAGGAGAATGAATCCAGGAAAGAATTTTTTTGTTGTTTATTTTCAAGAAATAGAATACAAAATAAAGGGAAGGTTCGTGAAGAGACAAAAATATTGAAAATATAAGAAAGGGGGAAATACAATAAAGACAGGAAGTGGGATAGAGTGCCGGTAAAGAAATCAGCCTTGGCAAGAAGAACGAGTACTTTTGTGAGTCAAGAAGAATGGAAAGACAAAATATAGATAGCGAAGTGAAGGGAAAAGAAGGAAGTGAGGCGATTCACCTTGGATGGCTTTAAGCTCAATAAAGTGGATGACAGCAATAGCAACTGAAAGCAGAGGTGGGGTGAAAGGTGTAAGCTATGGAGATTTAGAATCATGAAGGAGTACACTGGGGAGTCCACCAAGGATGATTAAGAGTTTTGTCAAAGAACTCTGATGACTCTCTGACATTAGATGGCCAAAAATATTCTTTTGTAATGACATAACATTCCTGCAATGCTTGACAGCCTAAGAAAAGACTCAAGAATGAGACCACTAAGTTTACTCAAGTAAAGCCTTTCAATGTTTTGGTAGAGCATTGGGTAGCTAAGAGATACTTCAATTCTAGAGCTGGTGATCACACGGTGCATGTTAAACCAAATCTACAAAGAAAATCAAGAAAGTAGAAGGAGCTGGAAATCTTGGTGAGGATAAATAAATAACTAATTGAATGGGATGGAGTGGGAGATGTGAAAAGTGAGTGGTTGTGATAAGAGGGAAAATTCAGAGTTCAAGATCCTGAAGCCCAGGAGTTTGAGGTTACAGTGAGCTATGACTGTGCACTGTACTCCAGTTAGAGCAAGATGAACAAGACCTTGTCTCAAAACAAAACACCAAGATCATAAAGGCATAGCTCTTCCAAATGATGCTGAGGTTTGACTTACAATCTTACTCATGTAATGCAGACCAGAGAAAGAGGCTTTAAAGTTGTTGGAGTTGAGAAAGTTGAAGACCCAGAGGCCAGAGTAAGATCCATCTATGTGGTTTTGAAGTCACTGACGATAGTGATAGGGGAGAAAATGAGGAGAAAAACTGAACCAGATGTACAAGTTTTTAAGAGTATAGTACAGATTGTGATGGAGAAGATTGTGCTTGAAGACAGGAGAAGTGTAGCAAATAGTGCAGTGGAGGGAAAAATGACCTCTCTCTTCTGCCCTTGTTCCCCAGTGACAGAGGTCAAAGAAAGAGGAGCCTTCATCAAAGAGAGAAGTCACGTTAGGGAAAAGCCAGGTTGCCAAATGCCCAGAGGAAGATGTTTTCAAAAATAGAATAGAAGATTTGAATATATGTGGAGTTCCATAGAATATTTAAAGTGGATTTATAGGCAGGACCTTGTGGGGCAGGGAATTGAATCCAGGGACGTTAAATCCCAGTGAGAGTTCAAGAGAAGACAACCAAGTCTAGGTAGAAGGTTTTGCTTCAGGAGTAGGAGATTGTTGCTTGAATTCAGAGTGGAAAATGCATTGTGAGGAAAAACAAACACTCAAAGGGTTTTTTGTTTGTTTGAGAGTCTCAAGCTGTCACCCTGACAACTTCTAATTTTCTTTCTCTAGTTCTGCCCCTGCAAACTCATACATCTAATTGCCAATGACATCTCCACTTATATGTCTGTCAAACACATCCAAAATAGAACATTCTTTTTTTTCTTTTGAGACAGAGTCTCACTATGTCACCCTTCGTAGAGCGGGTAGAGTACCATGGCATCACAGCTCACAGCTACCTCAAACTTTTGGGCTTAAGCAATTCTCTTGCCTCAGCCTCCCAAGTAGCTGGGACTACAGGCGCCTGCCACAACACCCGGCTATTTTTTGGTTGTTGTTGTAGTTGTCGTTGTTTTGAAGGCCCGGGCTAGGTTTGAACACACCGGCCCTGGCATATGTGGCTGGCGCACTAACCACTGAGCTATAGGCGCTGAGCTCCAAAATAGAACTTTTGTTCTTTCCTAGTGGATGCTCTAAAAACAAACAAAACAAAATAAAAATTGAACTTTAGGTTCTCCCACGCATTAGAATCTCGCTTCTCTTCTAGTCTCCCTATCTCCCACATCCATCAATCTGTCAATCTAGTCCTGTTGATTCTATCCCTGAAAGATATAATATAGCCCGAGTTTGTCACTTTTTCCACCTCCATGGCTGCCACCATCTTCTCTTCTGTGTTACTTCAACTACCTCCTAACTAATGTCTCTGCTTTCATCCCTTCCTGCCTGTCTAATTACAGGAGTCAAAGTGATCTTTTAAAAACATAAATTCTTAGACCGGGAGCGGTGGCTTATGCCTCTAATCCCAGCACTCTGAGAGGCTGAGGAGGGTGGATTGCTTAAGCTCATGAGTTCGAGACCAGCCTGAGCAAGAGCGGAAACCCCATCTCTAAGAAATAGCCAGGCATTATTGAGAGCACCTGTAGTCCCAGCTACTCAGGAGGCTGAGGCAAGAGGATTGCTTGAGCCCAAGAGTTTGAGGTTGCTGTGAGCTATGATGTCACTGCACTCCACCGCGGGTAAGAAAGTGAGACTCTGTCTCAAAAAAATAAAATAAAATAAAAGCATGAATCCAGTCTCCTCCATGCATTTGTCACTCCCACCCTGCCTTCCCTCCCTCCCTCTCTTTTTCTCTCTTCCTCCAAAGGCTTCCTGTGGTTGAATATAACCTGCATGTTTTACCCCTTCTTGCACCGCCCTGTGTGATCTGGCCCCTGCCCCATCCCTGACCTCATCCCCCACCCCACCCCACCCCAGTCTCTCTCTGCTCCAGCCACACTGACCTTTCCTTCTTCAAGTCTCCAGCTCAATTGCACCTTCCAGCTTTTGCGTTGCCTTTGCCTGGAACGCTTTACTCCCACGCTCACCTGGTCATTCTTTTTTGTCATTTTTGTTTCAATTTCAATGCAACTCACTCAGAGAGGACTTTCTGACCTCTCCATTTAAAAGTAGCTGCTTGCTGCCACTCATACTCTGTCTTATTTTCTCAGAGTACCATGTATTGATTTCTTCTTCAGTTTCTTTCTTTTTCATCTTGTCTCACTCACCTCATAACTCCACAAGTTACGCTACCTCGTCTTACTCCTATGCTTCTGTGTCCCTGCTGCCTAAAACAGGGCTCGGCACATAGTAGACACTCAACAAATACTTGTCTTTTGTGGAGATGGGGTCTTGCTATATCACTAAGGCTTGTCTTGAACTCCTGGCCTCAAGTGATCCTCCTCAGTTTCCCGAAGTCCTGGGATTACAGGCATGAGCCTCTGTGCCTGGTCTCATTTACTAAATGCAGGGATAGATGAATAAGGGGTCAAGGAGGATAAAGTTCAAGTTTAGGTTTGTAGCTCAAATTGGACTTACCATTTTGAGTCAGATTGAAGATTCATGTTAGGAGAGCTTATAAGGTGGTTTCAAGATTAGCCCTAGAAACAGGATTGGGTTGGTATAGAAGATACGTTTTATTTGAGGTTTTAGTAAGTAAGTATGTTTAGATTTGAGGTTAGAGTTACAGTGGGGTTGAGTTTGAGTTGTGATTTGGGTTGAGGTAAAATAAATCTCAGGGTCAAAGTTAGCAATAAATCTCAATTTAGGTTTTGAGGCTTAATTTGGGTTCAAAGCTAATGTCATTTCAGCCTCATTCAGAGCCTCAGATTTCACTAGTTTCTCCACAAAGACCACTATAGAGAATGTATTTCCCTGAGTTTGGGGCACAAGACTCCAGTCATCAGCTCTCCCACCCAGGGAAAGCCCCAGACCAACTGCTGGTCTTGCCAAGAAAGAAACCAAATTTCATACAACCTCTGAAACTGAGATTGAAACCAAGATTGGCTCATCTCAAGGAGTATCTTTCAGCACATAGCGAATGCACGTGACACCAAGCCTCCGCCGGGTCTCACCCTTCCTTCCTCTCTGTCTCTCATGTCTCCCCATCACTCCTTCTTGCCTTCCCATTTTTGTCCCTCAATGTCCCAGTCTTTCTCTCGGTCCTAAGGTTCGCACTATAAATTGCAATAGTGTTTTATATTTTAATATAGCTTAGCTGAGGCCTCTCAGTCCCTCAGCTCATACCACGAGAGAAGTAAAAAGAGACAAAAGGAAGGAAAAACGACTCCCAGAAAAAGAGAAAGGAAACTGAGAAAAAGCAAGGAGCAGGGGCTCAGAGGAAAATCAACACTGACGCAAGAAATAGGAAGATTCAAAGAACAAGAAGAGCCAGGCATGGTCCTATGTTCCTATAGAACTGGCTATTCAAGAAGCTGGGCAGGTGGATCACTTGAGCCTAAGAGTTGAATCTAAGGCCAGGTACGGTGGCTCACACCTGTAATCGTAGCACTCTGGGAAGCCGAGGTGCGTGGATTGCTTGAGCTCACGGGTTCAAGACCAGCCTGAGCAAAAGCAACATCCCCACCTCTACTAAAAATAGAAAAACTGAGGCGAGAGGATCTCTTGAGCCCAAGAGTTGGAGATTGCTGTGAGCTATGATTCTATGGCACTCTACCCAGGGCGACAGCTTGAGACTCTGTCTCAAAACAAACAAACAAACAAAAAAAAACCCTCTCTTTTCAGAAGAGCAATGGGCATCTCTTGGTACAACTGGCACAAGTGCCGCAAGACCAGGGGCAAGAGAAAGCCCTACCACAAGAAGCAGAAGTACGAGTTTGGACTCCCTCCTGCCACCACTAAAATTGACCCCTGCTACATACACATCATCTGTGTTTGGGGAGATAATAAGAATTACCATGCTGGGTGGCACCTGTGGCTCAGTGGGGAAGGGTGCTGGCCCCATATACTGAGGGTGGCAGGTTCGAACCTGGCCCCGGCCGAACTGCAACAAAAAAATAGCCAGGCATTGTAGCGGATGCCTGTAGTCCCAGCTACTTGAGAGGCTGAGTCAGGAGAATCGCCTAAGCCCAGGAGTTGGAGGTTGCTGTGAGCTGTGATGCCACAGCACTCTACTGAGGGCGATAAAGCGAGACTCTGTCTCTAAAAAAAAAAAGAAGAAAGAAAAAGAAATATCATCCTGGGGCTCAGAGTGTTGTACTAAGGATCATTGATGTTGTCTACAATGCATCCAATAACGAGCTGATTTGTACCAAGACCTTGGTGAAGGACTGCACGTGCTTATTAACAGACGCCATACCGACAGTGGTATGAGTCCCACTGTGCACTGCCCCTGTGCCAAAAGAAGGGGACCAAGCTGACTCCTGAGGAAGCAGATATTTAAAACAAAAAAAGATGAAAAAAATTTCAGAATAAATATGATGAAAGGAAAAAGAATGCCAAAATAAGTAGTCTTCTAGAGGAGCAGTTCCAGCAGGTCAAGCTTCTTGCGTGCATTGCATCAAGACCAGGCTGGTGGTCCCGAGCAGATGGCTATGTGCTAGAAGTCAAGGAGCCGGAGTTCTGTCTGAAGAAAATCAAGGCCAGGAAAGGCAAATAATTCTTCCTCTCTCCTGTCTTAGTTCATGTAATAAATGTGTTCATTATTCTAAAAAATACATAAATAAATAAGAGTTGAATCTAGCCTGGGTGGATAGCAAATCTGTCTCAAACAAAAAAAAAAAAAAAAAAAAGAAGAGGAGGAGAAAGCAAGATAAAGATACAGACCAAGAAATTGTAAAAAGCCATCCACGACTTCATTATATCTGGTCAGCCACCAGGACCTGTAGGTATTGGCTAGAAACTCTCCAGCCAGGAATGGTGGCTCACACCTGTAATCCAAGCACTCTGGAAGGATGAGGCAGGAGGATTATTGAGCTCAGGAATTCAAGACCACCAGACCCCATCTCTACTAAAAATGGAAAAATTAGCTGGGTGTTGTGATGGATGCCTGTAGTTCCGGCTACTCAGGAGGTTGAGGCAGAAGGATGGCTTGAACCCAGGAGTCTGAGGTTGCTGTGAGCTACACTGAGGCCCTGCACTCTAGCCTTTCCATCATCCTGCTGCCGCCTTGATATAAATGCAGGGCCCTGTCATCCCTGTCGTCTCCTTACTGGGTTATCTCAAAACCCTCCTAACTGGTCTCCATGCTCTGGTTTCTCATCATATTTCTAAAATTTGAACTTCATTGTTTTGTTTTGTTTTTGAGACAGAGTCTCACTATGTCACACTTGGTAGAGTGCTGTGGTGTCACAACTCACAGCAACCTCCAACTCTTGGGCTTAAGCAATTCTCTTGCCTCAGCCTCCCAAATAGCTGGGACTACAGGCACCCGCCACAATGCCCGACTATTTTTTGGTTGTAATTGTCATTATTTGGCAGGCCCAGGCTGGGTTCAAACCTGCCAGCTCCGGTGTATGTGGCTGGCGCCCTAGCCACTGAGCTACAAGCGCCAAGCCCAAACTTCATAGTTTTTTGTTTGTTTGTTTGTTTGTTTATTTGTTTGTTTGTTTGAGGCAGAGTCTCACTGTTACCCTCAGTAGAGTGCTGTAGCTTCACAGCTCACAGCAGCCTCAAACTCTTGGGCTTAAGCGATTCTCTTGCATCAGCCTCCCAAGCAGCTAGGACTACAGGCGCCTGCCGCAATGCCCGTCTATTTTTTTTTTTTTTTTTTGGCAGTTTTTGGCCGGGACTGGGTTTGAACCCACCACCTCTGGCATATGGGGCCAGCACCCTACTCCTTTGAGCCACAGGTGCCACCCCCAAACTTCATAGTTTTTAAACTGTTCAAGATATGCTCTCAGCTCAGCTCCCAACCCTCACCTCTGCTCCTTGCATTTGTACCCAGCTACGCATCTCAGCACATTCATGTTCTCTCTCGCCTTCTGTCTTTTCTCAGACTCTTCCTCCATTTGGAGTGCTCCTCTATAATGAATGCCCAAATCACCTCTTTCCGTAAGCCAGATTCACTGGTTCTGTGGGCTGCCATAAGCCTACCATCATAGAACTTAGTATACTTTATTGTCCTTGAGTTCTCTGAGATCAGAAGCCCACCTTTCATCTCTGTATCCTCAATGTTTTATAGAAGGTGCTCAATAAATGTTTATGGAGTAGAGAGAAAGCTAAAGAGGTGTAATGAGAATTGTTGGGGCTCCAAGCATGGCACCCTAAAGTATGGTGCTTTGGTATACTGAGTACTTTGAACTAAAAAAGACTGGAAGTCGGGCGGTGCCTGTGGCTCAGTGAGTAGGGCACTGGCCCCATATACATGTCCAACCCGGCCCTGGCCAAACTGCAACAAAAAGTAGCTAGCCGTTGTGGCAGGCGCTTGTAGTCCCAGCTACTCAGGAGGCTGAGGCAAGAGAATTGCCCAAGAGCTGGAGGTTGCTGTGAGCTGTGATGCCACAGCACTCTACCGAGGGTGACAAAGTAAGACTCTGTCTCTAAAAAAAAAAAAAAAAATTGGAAGTCTTCAGACCAAGGTCACTCTGAATTTCTCCTGCCCTCCTGTCTCTGGCTCCACATCCCCTCCATGGCAAATAGAAACTAGAATTCCTCTTCCCCAAGGCAGGTCAAAAACTAGAATTCCTTTTCCCCAAAACCAGCCATAAAATCTAGAAATGTTGCTGTAAACTTTCCCTGCCTTTCTGTTTAAGAGTTTATCATAATTAAAAAAAAAAAAAAGGAAAAGAAAAGAAAAAAAAGAGTTAACCATAATTCTGATCTGCCTTGTCTAATGGTAATTTATGAGACCCTCATTCAGGAGGGGTCTTGCCCTATACTCAAGAGGAAGGATTGTTACACAGAGAGACCAAGAAAAATCTGGACAGACCTTGCGGGCCCCCCTCTGTCTATTACTTAGGTTATACCCTCTTTCTTCAGTCTCATTGCTACACTGCTATTCATTCTTCATCAAATCTAAGCAGAAAAAAATAGTTTTCCCGAGTCCTTTGGGTCTTCATTTTTAAAGGCTTCCCATGATACGTAAAACTTTGATTAAATAACTTTGTCATGCTTTTCTAGTTAACCTGTCTTTTGTTAGAAATATGAGCTGTGATCTTTAAGATGGATGAGGAAAGGGATCACCCCTCTCTGTTCCTACTGAACAGAAAGAAATAAGAGCTAAGATTAGGAAAATATAAAAGGCAAAGTTGCAGGAACTCGAGTAGGGAGGAAAACAGGAGAAATAGGGTGGCGCCTGTAGCTCCAAGGAGTAGGGCGCCAGCCCCATATGCTGGAGGTGGTGGGTTCAAGCCCAGCCCCAGCTAAAAACTGAAAAAAAAAAAAAGAAAGAAAGAAAAGAAAACAGGAGAAATAGTTCATACACACTTGAAATGTTATTTACATGCCTCAGAACACCAAAATTGCTCAGGAACCTCATGCCTAAGGAGAGCATTGCTGTGCCTGTGCACCAGTGGGCTTCAGCTCTGGTCACCGCCAGCCTAGGGCCAGCCCCTCATATCCTCCAAGTAACATCACAGTATCACAGCAGTAATAATAACACTTAAGGTAGCCAGTTGGTATTATTTCAAACTTACAAAAAGTGAACAAAATAGTTAGAAACTTTGTTGTTGTTTTTTAAATCTTGTAACGTAACTTGCAATTGATGCAAACATTGTCTCCTATATAAGAATGCTCCTATTGAGATTTTTCATATTAGCCAAAAACTAGTAACAAACCAAATGCCTATCAACAGAAGAATGCATTAGCGTATGTTCATACAAGAGAGTATTACGACGATGTTAGCGGGGTCATAAGATGGCTGCTGGGCCGCCGCTTCCTGCCCGAAAAGATTTGGAGTGGGCTGCTACCTCCTGGCCTAAAAGAAGGTGATATTGAGTGGAATTCTGAAGATGAAGCCACATTAGAGGACTCTGGACTTAACTTGCACGAAAATAAAGAGGATGGAAACATTAGAAAAACAGAAACCTTGGATTTTCCAACAGATGGTTCCAAAACTGAAACAGAGGCAAATGTAAATGCGTATGAAGAATGCCCTTCTGGAATTCCCTTAAATATGTGGAATAAATTTCAAAAATTGCATAAAAAACATTCTGAACAGAAAAGCTCAACATCAAGATTCAGAAGGAAAAAAGGAAAACACTCCAGAAAAGGTAAATTGAAGAAAGAAAAAGAAACTCATAATGAACAGCCCTCAAATGAAACCCACTGGAAGGAACTTACTCAGTATTTTGGAGTCAATGATAGATTTGAACCCCCTGTTAAAAAGAAAAAAGTTGAAAAGTCTGGCCTTGAAAAGAGGATAGACCCAGCTGTGGAAGAGTGGAATATTGAGAAGGCTGAAGAACTCAGCAACCAGCTAGCTACCCGAGAGCTAAGTGTAAAAATTGGCAAAGCAGTTGCTTGCCACAACTTCGTAAAAGCCAAAAAGGAGGCTGAAAATTCACAGGCTGCTCGAAAAAAGAAGAAACTTGCATGGGGGTTTGAAGCAAAGAAGAGATGGGAAACCAAAAGCAACATGGGAAATATGTAACTTGTCAAAGTTCTTCAAGACATCTGTAAACTCAAGTCCTCAGTTTACTGAAAAGATTTTCCTGCTTATGTTAAATCATGTCAGGAAATTGGTAGAAGCGGAAAAAAAATCAGCCAAAAATTTAGGATGATTTGGGTTGATTATCAGCTCTTTCTGGTTTTTCTCTAAGGAGTTCATCCTATTGAATAAAATGAAGCATTCTGTTATTTGTATAAAGAAATCTAAGAAAAATACAGAAAAAAAGGTTAGGATTTTATTTTATTTATTTGTATACACCTACAGTATAAATTCAGTTTCCCTTTTTATCCATTTGGTATAGCAAAGCCAGTGAGCTCCTTATACTTTCCTGTCTGTACTTGGTGTAACTGCACTTTTATGGGAATTGTGTTTTTAAGATTGGCAAGTGTTTGTAATGGATTAGTCATAAGTGCAAAAAA
>CAUYPK010158941.1:0-10130 GCA_963574355.1 Loris lydekkerianus | reverse complement strand
CTTGGTGATGGATTTTGTATCTTTTGTTTGTCCTTGTGGTCTCAGCTTGCCTCAGTGGTGTTGCTGTGCGTTCTTCAACCTTCTCTCTTGGTACAGCTCGAATCCTCTAGGTTACTTACTAAATTTCCATCTTTTAACTCTCCTTCTGGATGGGAGCCTCTGTGGAAAGCTGGCTTCAGTCCGCCATCTTGTCTCCTCCCCCTATGACTCTTTTTAGAGCTACAAGTTCAGAATTTAAGAAACACCTTCATTTTGGCCTTTTTTTCAAGAGATTTCCTTTGACAGTACCTATCTAACAGCTAATTTCTTGTTCTATTCAAATCTATACCTTCTGGATGTCTCCAGCTCAGTGTAGTATCAAGACCCTGACTCACTTTTTGCATGAGCCTTTCAGTGTGAAGTATTCTGTCTGAATACTGCACTGGTTACTGCCTTTCTTGTCCTGATACTCTTATTAATCCTTGGCACTTTAAGTTCTTATCATAAAGAACCATTTTTTTCCTAGACGTTTTCTTATCTGTTATCTAAGAAATCACAAAATATTAGGATATCTGCCCTTATTCCAAACATTGTCTTTTTTAAATTAGCATATTTCTGTAATTTCATATTTTTGAAATGTATGCACTATATAGATCCTTATTTGTAATCCTAAACCCATGTCATGGGAACTTATTTTTCACAATAGCCATTTCTGTTTATAGCTTTCTTCTAGAGATAGTCTCACTATTGATCAACAGTATTGATTTTTGTGACAGAATCTATTCATGATGAATTGTTTTTGGAGTGCAAAATGGTATTATCTATATAGAACAATGTTTTTAAAGTGAAAACTACAGTGCCATTTTAATAAAATCCTAGTGGAATGTGGTACTTGAAAAAGTGATTCTAAACTAAATGATAAAACTTAGGGAAAAAGTTAAGGAAATTTTGGTGATATAGTTAGGAGGCTTTGTTCTACCAGACGTTATAAAAGTACAATAATTGTGTGTTGGTTATGGACAAGATAATAGAAACAAATATTTGGTTTCTCCATACATCAGAATGTGAATTGGTGCAACGTGACAGAGACCATTTAGGTAATTCATTTCAAAAGCTTTTAAGATGTATGTTCCATTTGGCCCATTATTTCAACTTTTAAGAATTTTTATAAGAAAATAGATGTGTAAGTGTGTGTAATGATTTACCAATAAGGTCATCAGAGCAATTTTTTAAAATTTTTAACAAAGAATTACAAGCAGCCTAGATGTTTAACAAAAGTTTCAGTAAATGAAATGGAACACTATATATGATACAGATTGTGTTATAGAACGACAGTTTTTAACCAAGTCCAGAATACATTTTGAATGAGACAAAACAGCTTATGAAGCTTTATGATTCATTTTAATAAGTTATATACAGAAAAAGCTAAATATATATTACAATTATTGGTATTATTGGTGGGTTTGTTTTTTTTTTTAGGATTTTTGCTCTATGTTTAGTTATAACATTAAAAAAAATTTTAAGAAATATTTTCAAAGGAAAGTGGTAGGAAATCTAGAGTTCCAAAAAATTCATTCTTCCAATCTTTTTTGTCTCTAAAATAGCAATTTCTGCTTATAAAGCAAAATTTAAGAGTAAATCTGACCTTTTTCATTTTTAGTCACATTTGTAGTTTCTGTAAAAGAAAGGCAATTCTCTAAATGGAAGATTATAAGGGCATATAAGTTAGAAAGATATGGGTAAAATCTAGGGTTCTAGGGGTTTTTTAATTGGGTGCCCACTAAAGTGAAGAGCCGCAGTGCCGCACGGGGAGTGACATCTGCTGTGTGTCTGCGTTCCTGCACAGCGTAGTGATTCACAAGCACGGTTAGCGTGTTTATATACCTCCATGTACCTAACCCATGTTTTCACAAGCACGGTTAGCGTGTTTATATACCTCCATGTACCTAACCCATGTTTAGAATATAAGTCCAAAGCATTTTCATGTTTCTGGATGTTTACTTTTCGATTTTAAAAAGCATTTGAAAATGTGGAAATCCTGATTTTAACACGGTAGAATCATTGCTTGTCATTTTTGAAGAAACCAAATGAATTTAAATGAGCTCTGTGGATTTCTAAGTTGGAAGACAGGGTCAGTTTCTGTGATTACATCCCCAGCCAGTTGAAAACTGAACTATCATGAAGTGAATCCACCCAGTACCCAGTAAAATTCTTAAACAAGGCATTAGCATTATCATGGCTGCACCAATGAAGAAAAGTGTGACAGGAAGGCAGCTTTGCCAGCACCTACAAGGTTTCTGTCACCCACATCCAGAAAAAAGTCCAGCTTGCAGGTCTGTTGAGCTGCCACTCTGCCAGCTCCCTTTTCAGGTAGGAGCACAGTTGTGAATTTTTCTCATGTCCAAATTAGGTACTTTAACCTTGAACTTGGATTTTTGCTCCTCAGCTTCCAAAAAATGACAAAATGCTACCAAAGACTATTGTTGGAAAAGGAAAAATTGGGGCCTTCTTGAGAATTTGCTACATTTAAAATTCAATATTGTTTCCCAAAACTGTGCAGCCTGGAATGCCATTTCTTTTTCAGAAGAAAAACTGTGTTGTTAAACAGTTCATCCACTTTTTCCTTCCAGAAGTGTGATATATAGACCTTCTTGTGGGACTAGACCAGTGGCCAAAACAATACACAAATGCCATTAAGTTGATCAATTCTTATGGAATGGATGATAATGCCCTTGGATCAGCTTTAAAACTTTGAACATTATTGACTTAGTTGTGGGAAATCTTAACATATACTTTTTTTATTGAAAGAGAATTTGTTTCAGCATACTACCATGTTAGTTTCAAGGCTGCCAAACAAAGTACCACAGGTTGGGTGTCTTTAAACAACAAAAATCTTATTTTCACACATTTCTGGAGGCAACACATCTGAGATCAGGGTGTGGGTAAGGTTGGTGGTGAGTTATGAGGAAGGATCTGTTCCTGGACGCTCTCCCTGACTTGAGGACGGCCCTCGGGATTCTCTCCCTGACTTGAGGACGGCCCTCGGGACTCTCTCCCTGACTTGAGGACGGCCCTCGGGACTTTCTCCCTGACTTGAGGACGGCCCTCGGGACTCTCTCCCTGACTTGAGGACGGCCCTTGGGATTCTCTCCCTGACTTGCACACAGCCCTCTTTTCCTTGTATCTCCACATTGCATTCCTTTCCTGCATGCCTGTGTTTGTACTTCCTATTTGTATAAGAACACCAGTGATATTGGATTAAGACCATCCCTAATGACTTCTTTTTAACTTAATTTCGTTTTTTTTTTTTTTTTTTTTTTTTGGCAAAAACAACAAAAATATTTAATATTCAAGGTAACACTCGAGGTGGGTATTATGCGTATTTCACAGAAAACAGGGTCCGTAACTTGGGAAAGAAGAGAAGAGTCAGAGTTGGAATGCCAAAATTCACAATTTCTAATTTGTCACCCAGTTTATGAGAAAGGCAAATTAAGAGTGTCACCAAGACTGTCACCAATCCTGCCGTATATCCACGAAAGATTTTTCTCCCTTCTTGGTCTTTTCCTGAGTATAAAGTTGTACATGCTTATTATAAAATAGAACAGCCAAACAAAACAGAAATATAAAGATCTTTCATGGGTATACAGCAGGATTTGCTTCATTATTTTTGTAACTATGGAGTATTCTACTACATGAAGAATTAAGTTCATTAATCATTAAGTTATCATGGAACAACATGATGGCCATAAGGAAAGTAACAGGAGTCCCACTTCATTCCTTATACACCAAAATAAATGTCAAAGTATCAAAGATTGGGAAAAGACATTTTTAAGGTAACAGATGGATATTATCAAAATCTTACAGTGGAGGGGCACTTCTTTGTTTTTGAGACAAAGTCTTACTCTGTTGCCCTAGGCTAGAGTGCCCTGGTATCAGCATAGCTCTCAGTGACCTCAAACTCCTGGGCTTAAGTGACCACCTCGCCTTAGCCTCCCAAGTAGCTGAGACTATATACAGACACCTGCCACAATGCCCAGCTAATTTCTCTATTTCTAGTAGAGACAGGATCTCCCTCTTGCTCAGACTGGTCACTAACTCCTGAGTTCAAGGGATCCTCCATTTCACCCTCCCTGGGGGCAAGAATTTTTTTTTTTTTTTTTTTTTTTTTTTTTTTGAGATCTGTCTGTCACTGGGGTTGGGGTTAAATACAGTGGCATCATCATAGCTCACAGCAACCTCAAACTCTTGGGCTTAAGTGATCCTCCTGCCTGAGTGTCTTGAGTGACTAAGACTACCAGATGGCTGCCACCATACCCAGCTAGTTTTTCTATTTTCATGTAGACAGGGTTCTGCTCTTGCTCAGGTTGGTCTCAAACTTCTGGGACCTCAAGCAATCCTCCTACCTCAGCCTCCCAAAGTGATTATAGGCATGACTCACCACTTCCTGCCCCGTAAAGATCTTATCTAAAAAATCAGTCACATTCTGAGATAATGGGGATTAGACTTTAACAACCAATTTGTGGGGAATTTATTCAGCCTATAATACCAGCCTAATTAAAATCTAAACTAAATGCAGTTAATCTATTTATTCAACAAATACTGTGTATCCTATATAGCAGGTAATGTCCTAAGTTCTGAGGTACGTGTTGACCAGAAACAGTCTCAGCTTGATCCTCAAGGAGCTTAATGTATGGGTGAGGCCTCTAGGTGTGAAATAAACAAGCGTGTGATTACAACCCTAACAAAAATACAGTGGTAGGAGGACTTAAGAGATTCCCCATTTAGATTTGTAGCCCTCCTCTTAAGTATTTCCTCTGATAGCATAAATTTGTTAACAAATACCTGGAATTAAGGGCACCTGCAGAGGAAGTATGGTCCTGCACGCAAGGCAGACTTTGGGGGTGAGGCATTTCTGGGTTCACATCCCAGCTTAATAACCAATCATCTCTGTTTCTTTCAATCCATTTCTTCTTTCAGCCTTAGTTTCCCATTTGTAAAATATATCCACCAGTCCATAGGGAGAGAGTTGATATGGTAAAATAGGTCAGATATAAAGATATCTCTAGGACTTCCCTTTCAGACAGTAGGCACACAATAATTTTCTCTCCTTTCTGCTACCATCATACTTGCTCTTATACTTGATAGCTCATAAATCACTTTTGTATATCCCTAGGAACTTTCACAAAGCAAGTACTCAACAATTGGTAGCCAACACAGAATAAATGAAGGAACAGAAAAAGTAGAGTCATTAGCATCAGTTACCAGATTTATTGATACTGAGAAATGACCTCTGGTATTATAATAATTGGCATATAATTGTAAGTCCATTTTCTTAGCTGTCAGATGTCAAGTAAGTAAACAGATAATAAGGTTTTGATTTGAAGATTTTAGAAAAAGACTTTTTGAAAAAATCATATAACATGATACAATTGGAAGGAATGACCTTTGAGGTTGTGTCCAGCCATAAAAATTATACAAGCCCTCCATGACTTAAAGAACAAAACAATGCACCAGACTGGATGTGGAGGCTAAGAGGACGCATGTTGCAGAATGGACGGAGAGGGGGCGCTGGTCCTCGTGTTCTGATTCTTCCTTCCTGGCTCTTCCTAATCTGCTTCTCAGTTGTGGCTCCTAAATACAAGCTCAAGTATACCTTTGTGCTGTTTCTTCATTAAACAGTCAGCCTCTCTAGTTCTTTTGTTTGAAGCCTGTTGTATTAGTTTGCTAGGGCTTGCCAAAGTAACACAAACTGGGTGGCTTGAACGACAGAAGTCTCTTGTCTCTCAATTCTGGAAGCTAGAAGTCTGAGATGGTTCCTTCTCAGTGGGATGGTTCCTTCTGGGGGATGTGAGGGAAGGATCTGTTCTCAGCCTGTCTCTGTGGCTTATAGAGAACCATTCTCCTAGCACTGAGGAAGGTGGATTGCTTGAGCTCAGGAGTTAGAGACAAACGAGACCCCATCTCAACTACAGGTAGAAAATCTAGCTGGGTGTTGTGGCAGGTGCCTGTAGTCACAGCTACTTGGGAGCTGAGGCGAGAGGATGGCTGGAGCCTGAGAGATGGACACCAGTCACACTGGATAAGGGCCCACTACCAGATCTGCATCCAGATGACACCACCATTCTGGGATTATGCTCTCAGGAAAACTTTAAGAGAAACAAAACTTCTCCTTCCCAACCAATAACTTCATGTACTCAAGAATTACAGTAGCTACTTATTTCTATTTTATGAGCAGGGTAATTGAACTCTCAGTGGTGAAATTGAGAAGCTTTATTTTGGGAAGACAGTTTTAGATATTTTGATAGAGATGATTTTTAATTTTCCCAAAAAAACTGATATGTGAACCTATTGAGAAAGCCCTATCACTTGTTAAGCATTGTCAGCCACAGATTCTATGAAGCTAATGTAACAGGACAGTCAAGTGACTTGCCTTTAATTTGTTGGCAATGTATCATATTTGTGAAAAGCAGAGCTAAAACAGCAGAGAACAAAAGTTTATTAGACAGTGATTATTTTCATAAACTGTTTAAGAATATTGCTAAATCTAAGAAGACTCTGTTTTTAAAATATATTGATTATGAATCATTCTTTCTGTAATAATTAGGCATTAAATACATGTAAATATTATAAATCATCACTTCATTTAAAACATTTTTTATGACATCAGTCTACTTGATAAAAATGTATTCCCTGTGAGATTTCAAATAAAAAGAAGAGATGGGAAAAAACTTCCCATGCACGGATTTAGTTGTTGTTCTTTTACCACAGGTGAAAACAAGAGAAGAATGGTTTACTGCATGCATATTACATCATTAAAGTAGTTAATCTACAGCCATAAATTTTTGTCTTCTGGGCCAAAAAATTTTAAGTAAAATACTAACAAAAGTGTAAGGCTTATAAATGAGAAATGAAAGAATCTATTCTTTTTATTTGAGTTTCTAGAAATGGCATACTCCATAAAAAAGTATATCATTTTTATTTTTGAACTGAGTTTCTTACATTAGTCAGTAAATAGTTTATTTGGTGAACATTCTCTGTGCAAATGTATATACACCAGGTGAACATTCAGAGCACAGAAGGTACTTGAGTTTGTGAGATTTAAATGTTTCCTCACAGTTGATCCAGTGATGCTGTAGCTGAAGTAAAACCACATATAAATGAAATACTACTTTCTACTAAAATGCAAATGTAGGTTTTTTTGTGATTGTTTTGATAAAGACAGTAATGATGCCATTTAGTCTGTGGAACGTCCTATAAATCTTAAGCATGTTTACCCCATGTGCATTCTAAGACTCGCCATGAGACTCTATCCGTCCTAGTCACAAATATGCAATACAGTTTATTACATTATCTGACTATTCATATTTTTATGTTGTTAGTTTTCCTGCAAATATTATTAAATTTTGAAAGTATCTCTAAGCAGTGATTTGGTTTCTTATATTATTCTTCTAAAAACATGTGCCCATATATGTTAATATTCATAATAATATTATATATAATATATATATTTTATATATATATATATATATTTTTTTTTTTTCTTTTTTTGAGACTGAGTCTCACTCTGTGCCTTGGATAGAGTGCCATTGTGTCATAGCTCATAGCAACCTCAACCCTTGGGCTCAAGTGATCATCTTGTTTCAGCCTCCTAAGTAGCTGGGACTACAGTCACCTGCACAACCTGGCTAGTTTTTCTATTTTTAGTAGAGATGGGGTCTCACTCTTGCTCAAGCTAGTATCAAATAAACTCCCAAGCTCAGGCGATCCACTCACCTTGGCTCCCAGGCAGGACATACTGTACCTGGCCATTTTTTAAATACATTATGTAAAATGTGAGCTGTGTAGGCTGAAACATGGCCAGGAGAATGATGATGTGCAGCTTGGGGCCATCTTTCAGACAGCCGTGCTGTGGCCCTACCCCAAGGCCTGCTTTTCCTCCAGGTTCCATATCCTTGCGTTCATACAAGCTGTGACATTATACCTCTATACTTCGTCCTCAGTGACTGAATATCTTACTAGCAGCTGTTAAGGTCCAAACACAAAAGTTTCAGATGTAGCAAAGAGCACACAGGCCAGATAGAGGAAAGAAGTGAGCAAATCAAGGGTCAGTGTAAGTGACCAATGTTAGAGGAGCAGGCAAAGGAACCAGGAGCAGAGAAGGCAGGGAGGGACTGTGGGAACGCTCTTCAGAGCAGGGAACAGCGTGAGCTGAGATGTGAAGGGTAATTGGGAGCTGTTGAGAGGAGGAGGTGAGAAGAGAGAGAGAAAAGACCAAGATTCAGGAATGGGAGGAAAAGTGATGGGAGTTTATTTTGACTGAAAAGCTAGGCTATGATTAGTTACAGCAATTGAGAGTTAAATGTAGTGTAAAAATCCTGACAGCCATAGCCAAAAAGTTATATAGTTCTCAGGATGTAATTGCATGAGGCTTCCAAAATGGACTCAGAGAACTATTTTCTTAACATTAAATTTACAGATTAATATATCCATCTTAAGAAGATATAGAATAACACAATAGATAATTTCTTTAATTTTAGTACTTTTGCTGATATCATTCAAGGCACAAGATCACTCTTTGTGTGGCTGGTTGTTATCCTGGCTTCTGTCTATTAGCCTAAGTCATAATATTAAGTTCGAAGACCCTGTCTTAAGTAGAAGCCTAATTACCTTTGTTTGCAAAAAATACGTATCTGATTACGAATGCTGTGGACTGTCATGGAACACAGCCATACCATCTGTGCCCAAAGCTCACTGCACAGGACAGTGCCCAGGCTGACCCTGGAGATAGACTGGATATCAATAAATTGTCTACCATGCAATTGACTAAAGATAGATAAATAATTCATCTATATTTTATTCTCATATAAAATAAAAATGATTCATATACTCCTGGCCAGAGTCATCTGAGCACAACAATAACAAAAACCTTTATAAGAATTATTGAAAAGTACTTAGCAAGGCATAAAGAACAAGGCAGTTCCTAATAACACTTTTTAATGAAATGAGGAAACTGTATAGTCATTCAGTCCAATGTTGCTTCCATCTATGAATATCAAAATACCTTAATACATACATTAATCCCTATAAAACCTTCTAAAATGAGCTCTTAATATCCATGTAGAACTTGAAAAAGATTAATTTTTTCCCCAAACCATGCACACTTGCCTGTGGCCATCACTAAACGGGTGAGTCTTGACAGTGCGCTTTGTCTCTAAAACCAGTGACACTTGTTAGCGTAAGTTATTTCTGCAAATAAATTTTTTGAAGATAGCCAAAAATATCTATTAGGACCCAGCACTGATAGATCTATTTCTTATGAATATTGATTACTTCTAAAAAGTCCCCAAGTATATATAATGAAACATGTGTCAGGTGAGTAGTTTGGGGAGGTGTGCCCCAGGCAGTGGGCTGGAGTTTAGCGCATCCCCTAGGCAGTCGCATTTCCTGACCCTCCCACCTACAGAGAAGAGCCAGAGGGTACACAGCCTAGTAGCTTAAGGCTTCTAGAAGTTAACTCTGTTGGAATTCAGTAAGGATACTCAGGAAGTAGAAGTTCAGTAATTATTATAGAATACTGAGGTGAGTTTTGGGGGAGTTATTTGCAACTCAACTTGAGGTAGAATAGAGCTCATCCGAATCACAATGCAGACCAGTTACTCTCCAGCCAGCTCTTAGAAAGGTTTTCATATTACAGCTAAGTGATATGAAAATGCATTCTGGAAAACCATTTACTGAACCTTTTATTGCCTAGTGCTCCTACTTATGAGTGCATTGTTCTTTCGCAGAATTGTCCACAACAAAACCATAATCTCAGACTAGCCTTCCCTGGTTTATCAGTGCAGTTTCTAGGCTGCTCCTTCCCATTACCAAACTAGTATATTCTCAGCGACTGCAAACTACTCTCAGCTGTGCCAAGAAATGTGTAATCAGAATAACTTCCTTCTCCTCTCTCACAACCCTCCTTCCCTCAATATTACAAAGTATTAGAAAACCGAATGTGAGTTACTTTGGATTGCCTACCCTTTTTAGTTATGTATAGCATGTACCGTATATACTCGAGTATAAGCCGAGTTTTTTGGGGCCAAAAATTTGGGCCAAAAACCTGGACGTTGGCCAAATTGTTTTGCGGAAAAAAGCGGCTGACCCACCAC